>JAVHYY010000378.1:0-2500 GCA_035221665.1 Okamejei kenojei | reverse complement strand
CATGGGTCGCATGTGGAGTACTGTGAGCACACGAGGCCCCATATCCAAAGAAGGATGTCCTGGCTTCGGAGTGCGTCCAGAGGAGGTTTACCAGAATGATTCCATGAATGAGTGGGTTAGCATATGATGAGCGTTTGACAACATTAGGTCTGTACTCCCTGGTGTTGAGAAGGTTTTGGAGGGACCCCATTGAAACTAACAGAATTATGAAAGGTTTGGATAGAACAGATGTGGAGAGGGTGTTTCCACTTGTGGGAGAGTCAAGGGCCAGACAGTCACAGCCTCAGAGACAGACAAATTCTTAATTAGAACGCTTGTGAAGGGTTATGGGGAGAAGGCAGGACAATAGGATTAAGAGGCAGATATTAGACATAATTGAATGGCGGAGTGGACTCGATGGGCCGAATGGTCTAATTCCACTCCTATATCTTGCGAAATTGTGAGCACCAAGATTGCCGAGACGGGAGCAGATAAAGGTTTAACATGCCGACCCTATTCAACGTTTGGCTCTGTGTAACAGCTGAATGCGCACATGGCATATCAGATCAACCAGAACTGCTGGACATTGTTAAAACATACAAAAACAAAATGTCTACTGATTTCAACGACATAGACATGTCGTTAGTTAAGATGGTCATTGGGGAGATTTCCAAACCTCTAACATTCATTTATGATTTATCTTTCCATACCGGTACTTTTCCAATCAAAATGAAAATAGCAAAAGTCATACCAATATACAAAACTGGGAACAAGCATCATTTCACAAACCATATACCCTGTTTCTTTACTCCCTGAATTCTCCAAAATACTAGAAAAAATATTCATCAATAGACTAGACATATTTGTAGAAAAGCATAACCTAATCACTGATAGTCAATATGGATTCAGATCAAACAGATCAACATCACTTGCAATAATAGAATCAATTGAAGATATCACAAACGCTATTGACAATAAACGATATGCAGCTGGGATATTTATTGATATAAAGAAAGCATTTGATACGATTAATCATGATATCTTATTTTAAAAATTAGAAAGGTATGGCATCAGAGGTCTAGTATTGGATTGGATAAAAAGCTATTTAAGTAACAGGCAACAGTTTGTGAAGCTGGGCTGCTACAGTTTGTACATATTTGGACATTGCTTGTGGTGGTCCCCCAGGGGTTCAGTTTGGGTCCAAAACAATTTCTCATGAATATAAACGACATTTGTAAGTACCCAATGCCTTGAGGCTGGTTCTTGGGGGTTCGCAGTCGACACAAATATTTTTGTTCTGTGGAGAATTAAAAACAACTACTGAACAAAATAACAAAAGAAATGGGCAAACTGAAAACATGGTTTACAGGAACAATATAATCCATTAAAACGAGCAAATACCCCAAAATATGTTATTTGGTAATTGCAAGACAAATACACAGGCGAATATAAAGATAAATGGGGTTGAAATTGAACGAGTTCATGAAAATAAATGTATTGGGGTAATAATGGATGATAGAATCAGCTGGAAATCACACATTAAACATGTACAATCCAAAATGTCAAAAACCATTTCTGTATTACACAAAGTTAAGCAGGTTCTGGATCACAAATCACTCCGCATTCTGTTCACTAATCTTACCTACTTAAATTACTGTGCAGAAGTCTAGGCAATAATTAAAAAGTTCGCTACATTCATTAACTATTCTGCAAAAAAGAAGCAATACCATTATTACAAACAATTGTCATTAACTGGATCACACTAATTAATTATTCTTTCGGCAAATTATAAAAAATTAGCAGATTTGGTTTTGCATTTAAAACAGCACAGATGATGTTTAGGGGCCAAAAATAAAAACTTCCTGAAATACACAAAAATTATTCACTGAGCGATGTGGGGTGTTATAATTGAAGAAGAATATTTAATTTTAAGGTACAAAGAGTCCGCACGACCAGAAACACTTTTTGTATTTCGGTCAGTGGAGTGGGTATTGTGGAACAGTTGAATGTGGACTTTATAAAAGCGATGTCCAAACATGAACCAGTTTCAAAATGACATACAAAATTTTTTTTTTTCACAAGGACAGGGATGAAGGGGATGGTTGACAAATAGGGGTCAATGTTTATTAATGTTTATGTATTAATTATTTATTTATGGGTTTTTTTGTTATTTCATACATATTACTTGTAAGTGTTTATCTGATGTATGTATATATGTCTGTATGCATCTCTAATAACCTATCTGGGGTCGTCTACGGTTAAATTTGTATCTCAAATGAATAATTAGCTATTGTAGATTATATATCGTATATTATATTACATATGACATTACTATTGATACATTATCATATGTTGTATTATTATAAGCAATGTTATTAATAATGGTGAGATAATTTATTATTATTAATTCATTATGAAATATGGAAGAAGGGTTTAGGGAGAAGGGGTGAGATTAAATCAGTTACATCTTCTTTTCTCCCACCTTTTCGAGATTTGTAAAGAATACTATCTCTCTCTATGA
>JAVHYY010000377.1:0-108103 GCA_035221665.1 Okamejei kenojei | reverse complement strand
CAGGGAATAGATAGGCGTTTCTTTTCTGCGGCTCCGCAAACTAAACTCGCAGATGGTAATGTTTGCCCTCCTCTGGTGCAAAGTCCAGGGATGTCACTGAACGCTGCAGAACATACTGGAGTGGGAGGGTGAACAGCCAGTTGTCGTGGTACAAGTTGGCACCACATATAGTAAAAAAAAGGGATGAGGTCCTACAAGTGAATTTTAGGGAGCTAGGAGATAAACTTAAAAGTAGGACCTCAAAGAATAATCTCCGGATTACTACCAGTACCACGGCCATCAGATAGAAATAGAGGAAGATTGCAAATGAATACGTGCTTGAAAAGAGTTGCAAGTGGGAGGGATTCAAATTTTTAGCACTGGACCATTTCTGGGGGAGGTGGGACCGTACAAAACATTCGGTTTGCACCTGGAATGGAAATGGAACCAATGTTTATATGGGGAGTGGTTTGCTATGCTGTCGGGAGGATTAAACTAATTGCAGGGGATGGTAACAAGAGCATAGAGGCAGTGGGTGTAAAATGAGGTAGAAGCAATAGGTAGCAAGGTGAAAAGTAAAAGTGGCGAGGCATAAAAACCAGGGGCCAAAAATCAAAAAGGGCCACTTTTTCAGCAAAATTTATAAGGTGTAAGTGCGTTGTAAAGACATAGTCCTGAAGCTTTGTGTCGCAATGCAAGGAGTATTCGTAATAAGGTTGACGAGATGACACGTGCAGATAGATATAAAAGATTATGATATAGTTGGGATCACGGAGACATGGCTCAAGGGTGACGTAGGCTGGGAGCTGAACATCCAGGATATTCAAAATTCCTGAGGGATAGGAGAGAAAGGACAAAAGAAGTTGGTATCGTTGCTGTTAATAGGAGATTAACGCAATGGAAAGGACGGACATTACATGGAGGATGTGTAAATCGGTATGGGTAGAAGTCGAACAAACACTAAGGGCAAGAAAAACGCTGGTGGGTGTTGTGGACAGGCCCACCTAACAGTAGCAGTGAGAGTTTTGGGGATGGATCAACCAGAAATTAAAATCGTGCGACCAAAGGCAAAACAGTTATAATGGTGACTTCAAACTCATATAGAATGGGTGAATCAAATTGGCAGGGGTCTGAGGAAAGAGTTTTTTCGGAATGTATGAGGGATAGTTATCTAATCAACATGTAGAGAGAACAACGAGAGAAGCAGGCTATTTTAGACTGGGTTTTGAGTAATGAGGAAGGGGTAGTTAGCCCGTCTTGTTGTACGTGCCCCCATGGGCAAGAGTGACCATAATATGGTTGAGTTCTTCATTAGATGGAGAGTGACATTGTTAATTCAGACAATTTTGGTTCTGAACTTAAAGAAAGGTAACTTTGAGGGGTATGAGACGTGAAATGAGGCCAAGTGATTGACTGGCAATTAATTCTAAAAGGGTTGACGGTGGATGTACAAATGGAAGACATTTAAAGACTGCATGGATGAACTACAAAAATTGTTCATCCCAGTTTGCAAAGAATAAAGCGGTAAGGTAGTGCATCCGCGATAACAAGGGAAATCAGGGATAGTATCAAAAGCAAAGGATTATGCGTACAAAGTAGCCAGAAAACGCAGCATCACCATAGGACTGGGAGTAAATTCAGATACCAGCAGAGGTAGGCCAAAGGGATAATAGGAAAGCGAAAAATAGATTATTAAAGAAAACTGGCAGGGGAACATAAAAACTGACATGCAAAAGTTATTATAAGATATGTTAAGAGAAAGAGGTTATGTTAAAAACAAAATGTAGGTCCCTTGCAGTCAGAAACAGGTGAGTTGGATCATGGGGAACAAGGATAAGTGCGGACCAATTGAATCACTACTTTGGTTCCGTCTTCACTAAGGAAGACATACAAAATACTGCCGGAAATAAGCAGGGGACCGGGGGTCAAAGAAGCCTTGAAGTGAAAATCCATCAGTCGGGAAGTGGTTTAGGGTAAATTGAAATAGAATAAGGCCGATAAATCCCCAGGCCAGATAGGCTGCATCCCAGAGGTACTTAAGGAAGAGCTCAGGTAAATAGTGGAATGCATTAGTGATAATCTTTCCAAACCTCTTTAGATTCTGGAGTATTTCCTGAGATTGGCGGGTAGCAAATGTACCCCCCCTCTTTATAAGAAGGGAGGGAGAGGGAGAAGAACGGGGAATACAGACCAGTAGTCTAACATCGGTATGTGGGAAACATCTAGAGTCATGTTATTAAAGATGGCTAGCAGCACATTTGGAAAGTTGTGTGAAATCATTGGCCAAAGTCAGCATGGATTACGAAAGGTTAATCATGGTCTGACGTAATCTTGTGGAATATTTCGAGGATGAAACTATTACGTGGATAAGGGAGAACCATGGATGTGGTATATCTGACTTCCAGACGGTGGCTTTTCGACCAAGGTCCCACGTAAGAGATAAGTAATACAAACTTAAAGCACACGGTATTAGGGGTTCAGTATTGAAGTGGATAGAGAACTGGCTGGCAAACAGAAGCAAGAGTAGGATAAACGGGTCATTTTCACAATCGGCAGGCAGTGACTTAGTTGGGTACCGCAGGGCACAGTGGCTGGTACCCCAGCTATTTACAATATATGATTATGATCTGGATGAGGGAAATTGAAGGCAATATCTCCAAGTTTTGCCGGATGACACAACTAAGCTGGGGGCATTGTTAAGCTGTGAGAAGGATGCTATGAGACTTCAAGGTGGCTTGGATAGGCTGGGTGAGTGGGGCAAATGTATGGCAGATGCAGTATATGGTTGATAAGATGTGAGGTTATCCACTTGAGTGGCAAAAATCAGTAAAGCAGACTATTATTTAAATGTGTACCGATAGGAAAAGGGGAGATCAGCGAGACCTGGTGTCTGGTACACCATTCAATTGAGAAGTAGGCATGCAGGTGCACAGCAGTGAAAAAAGCGAATGGATGTTAGCTTCATAGCAAAAGGATTTTAGTACAGAAGCAAGGGAGGTCTACTCTCAGTTGTACAGGGTCTCGGTGAGACCACACCTGGAGTATTGCGTGCAGTTTTGGTCTCCAAATCTGAGGAAGGACCCTATTGCCATAGAGGGAGTGCGATAGAGAATGTTCACCAAAACTGATTCCTGGGATGTCAGGACTGTCTTATGAAGAAAGACTGATAGACTCGGTTATACTCTCTGGAATTTAGGAGATTGAGAGGGATCTTATAGAAACTTACAAAATTCTTAAGGGGTTGGACAGGCTAGATGCAGGAAGATTGTTCCCGATGTTGGGAAGTCCAGGACAAGGGTCGCAGCTTAAGGATAATGGGAAATCCTTTAAGACCGAGATGTGAAAGACTTTTTTCACACAGAGAGTGGTGAGTCTCTGGAACTCTCTGCCACAGAGGGGTAGTTGAGTGCCAGTTCATTGGCTATATTTAAGAGTGAGTTGGATGTGGCCCTTGTGGCTAAGGGGATCAGAGGTATGGAGAGAAGGCAGGTACGGGATACTGATTTGGATGATCAGCCATGATCATCTTGAATGGCGGTGCAGGCTCGAAGGGCTGTAATGGCTACTCCTGCACCTAATTTCTATGTTTCTATGTTTCTAAGGAGCTGGAGTGGAGCAAAAGCTAGACCTGGAGATGGTGCTGGAGATGGAGCAAAAGCTAGACCTGGAATATGTAGCGGAGATGCAGCAAAAGCTAGTCCTGGAGATGGAGCTGGAGATGGAGCAATAGCTAGACCTGGAGATGGAGCTGGAGATGGAGCAAAAGCAAGACCTGGAGATGGAGCTGGAGATGGAGCAAAAGCTAGACCCTGGAGATGAGCTGGAGATGGAGCAAAGGCTAGACCTGGAGATGGAGCTGAAGATGGAGGAAAACCTAGATCTGGAGATGGAGCTGAGATGGAGCAAAACTAGACCTGGAGATGGAGCTGGTTGGAGCAAAAGCTAGACAAGGAGATGGAGTGGAGATGGAGCAAAAGCTAGAGCTGGAGATGGAGCAAAATCTAGATCTGAGATGGAGCTGGAGATGGAGCAAAGCTAGACCTGGAGATGGAGCTGGTGTTGGAGACAAAAGCTGACCTAGGAGAATTGGATGGAGTAGATGGAGCTGGTAGATGGACCAAAAGCTTGGAGCTAGAGCTGGAGATGGAGCTGGAGATGGAGCAAAAGCAAGATCCGGAGATGGAGCTGGAGATGGAGCAAAAAAAGCTAGACCTGGACCAGGGAGCCGTTGTGAGAGGGTGGAGTACCTGGAGCTGTGAGTACAACCAAATCGGCAACGTTCATTCCATCTCACTTCCAGAGAAGGAATCTGGTGAAGCCTCTGATGTGGTGGAAGAGGACCCGAGGAAAGCAGCTGATTGGGTGCAATCCCCGGGTTTTACAATTTTACATTTCTGCCTTCTGGGAGTTAGGGATTCTGGGAGTTAGGATTCTGGGAGTTAGGACTCTGGGAGTTAGGGATTCTGGGAGTTAAGGATTCAGTATTTAGTAGTAAAGTTTAAAGGATAAGTTTTTGTGTTTTTTTAATATTTAATACAGAGTAATTTGGGAGTAAGGTATGGCAGTGGAGATTGGCCCCGGGTTTGTTCAGCCTGCAACATGTGGGAGATCAGGGATATGGTCGGGTCCCTGGTGACTACAGTTGCAGGAAGTGTGTCCAGCTGCAGCTCCTGGCAGACCGCATTGAACGATTGGAACTGCGGCTGGATTCATACTGGAGCATCCACGATGCGGAGAAAGTCGTGATAGCACGTACAGTGAGTTGGTCACACCGCAGGCAAAGGTAAGAGGACAAAAAGGGAACGGGGGCCAATAGCCAGCAAAGCAGTAAGGCAGGTAGTGCAGGAGTCCCCTGCGGTCATCTCCCTCCTAAACAGGTATACCATTTTTGGATGCTGTTGAGGGAGATGGCTCATCAGGGGAATGCAGCAGCAGCCACGTTCATGGCACCATGGGTGGCTCTGCAGCACATGAGGGGGGAAAAAAGAGGGGAAGGGCAATAGTAATAGGGGATTCAATTGTCAGGGGAATAGATAGGCGTTTCTGCGGCCGCAAACGAGACTCCAGGATGGTATGTTGCCTCCCTGGTGGCAAAGGTCAGGGATGTCACTGAACGGCTGCAGAACATTCTGGAGGGGAGGGTGAACAGCCATTTGTCGTGGTACATGTTGGCACCAACGATAATAGGTAAAAAAAAAGGGATGAGGTCCCTACAAGGTGAATTTAGGGAGCTAGGAGATAAACTTAAAAGTAGGACCTCAAAGGTAGTAATCTCCGGATACTACCAGTACCACGGGCCAGTCAGAGTAGAAATAGGAGGATATTGCAAATGAATACGTGGCTTGAAAAGTGGTGCAAGGGGGAGGGATTCAAATTTTTTAGGGCACTGGGACCAGTTCTGGGGAGGTGGGACCGTACAAACAGGACGGTTTGCACCTGAATGGAATGGAACCAATGTTCTTGGGGGAGTGTTTGCTAGTGCTGTCGGGGAGGATTTTAAACTAATGTGGCAGGGGGATGGGTACAAGAGCAGAGAGGCAGGTGGGTGTAAAATGAGGGTAGAAGCAATAGGTAGCAAGGTGAAAAGTAAAAGTGGCAGCAGACAAAACCAGGGCAAAAATCAAAAAGGGCCACTTTTCAGCAAAATTGTATAAGGGGTAAGTGCGTTGTAAAGACAAGCCTGAAGGCTTTGTGTCGCAATGCAGGGAGTATTCGTAATAAGGTGGACGAGTTGAACGTGCAGAATAGATATTAATGATTATGATATAGTTGGGATCACGGAGACATGGCTCCAGGGTGACGTAGGCTGGGAGCTGAACATCCAGGGATATTCAATATTCAGGAGGGATAGAGAGAAAGGAAAAAGAAGTGGGGTAGCGTTGCTGGTTAGAGAGGAGATTAACGCAATGGAAAGGACGGACATTAGCTTGGAGGATGTGTAATCGGTATGGGTAGAGCTACAAAACACTAAGGGGCAGAAAACGCTGGTGGTGTTGTGTACAGGCCACCTAACAGTAGCAGTGAAGTTGGGATGGTATCAAACAGGAAATTAGAAATGCGCGCGACAAAGGCAAAACAGTTATAATGGGTGACTTCAATCTACATATAGATTGGGTGAATCAAATTGGCAGGGGTGCTGAGGAAGAGGTTTTTTCGGAATGTATGAGGGATAGTTATCTAAATCAACATGTAGAGGAACCAACGAGAGAGCAGGCTATTTTAGACTGGGTTTTGAGTAATGAGGAAGGGGTAGTTAGCCGTCTTGTTGTACGTGCCCCCTTGGGCAAGAGTGACCATAATATGGTTGAGTTCTTCATTAGGATGGAGAGTGACATTGTTAATTCAGACACAATGGTTCTGAACTTAAAGAAAGGTAACTTTGAGGGTATGAGACGTGAATTGGCCAAGATTGACTGGCAATTAATTCTAAAAGGGTTGACGGTGGATGTACAATGGAAGACATTTAAAGACTGCATGGATGAACTACAAAAATTGTTCATCCCAGTTTTGGCAAAAGAATAAATCGGGGAAGGTAGTGCATCCGCGGATAACAAGGGAAATCAGGGATAGTATCAAAGCAAAGGATGATGCGTACAAAGTAGCCAGAAAAAGCAGCATACCAAGGACTGGGAGAAATTCAGAGACCAGCAGAGGAGGACAAAGGGCTTAATTAGGAAAGGAAAAATAGATTATGAAAGAAAACTGGCAGGGAACATAAAAACTGACTGCAAAAGTTTTTATAGATATGTGAAGAGAAAGAGGTTAGTTAAAACAAATGTAGGTCCCTTGCAGTCAGAAACAGGTGAGTTGATCATGGGGAACAAGGATATGGCGGACCAATTGAATAACTACTTTGGTTCCGTCTTCACTAAGGAAGACATAAATAATCTGCCGGAAATAGCAGGGGACCGTGGGTCAAAGGAGGAATTGAGTGAAATCCAGGTCAGTCGGGAAGTGGTGTTGGGTAAATTGAATAGATTAAAGGCCGATAAATCCCCAGGGCCAGATAGGCTGCATCCCAGAGTACTTAAGGAAGTAGCTCAGGAAATAGTGGATGCATTAGTGATAATCTTTCAAAACTCTTTAGATTCTGGAGTAGTTCCTGAGGATTGGCGGGTAGCAAATGTAACCCCCTCTTTTAAGAAGGGAGGGAGAGAGAAAACGGGGAATTACAGACCAGTTAGTCTAACATCGGTAGTGGGGAAACATCTAGAGTCAGTTATTAAAGATGGGATAGCAGCACATTTGGAAAGTGGTGAAATCATTGACAAAGTCAGCATGGATTTACGAAAGGTTAATCATGTCTGACGAATCTTGTGGAATTTTTCGAGGATGTAACTAGTAGCGTGGATAAGGGAGAACCAGTGGATTGGTATATCTGGACTTCCAGAAGGTTTTCGACAAGGTCCCACATAAGAGATTAGTATACAAACTTAAAGCACACGGTATTAGGGGTTCAGTATTGATGTGGATAGAGAACTGGCTGGCAAACAGGAAGCAAAGAGTAGGAGTAAACGGGTCCTTTTCCACAATGGCAGGCAGTGACTAGTGGGGTACCGCAGGGCTCAGTGCTGGGACCCCAGCTATTTACAATATATATTAATGATCTGGATGAGGGAATTGAAGGCAATATCTCCAAGTTTGCGGATGACACTAAGCTGGGGGGCAGTGTTAGCTGTGAGGAGGATGCTAGGAGACTGCAAGGTGACTTGGATAGGCTGGGTGAGTGGGCAAATGTTTGGCAGATGCAGTATAATGTTGATAAATGTGAGGTTATCCACTTTGGTGGCAAAAAACAGGAAAGCAGACTATTATTTAAATGGTGGCCGATTAGGAAAAGGGGAGATGCAGCGAGACCTGGGTGTCATGGTACACCAGTCATTGAAAGTAGGCATGCAGGTGCAGCAGGCAGTGAAAAAAGCGAATGGTATGTTAGCTTTCATAGCAAAAGGATTTGAGTACAGAAGCAGGGAGGTTCTACTTCAGTTGTACAGGGTCTCGGTGAGACCCACACCTGGAGTATTGCGTGCAGTTTTGGTCTCCAAATCTGAGGAAGGACCTTATTGCCATAGAGGGAGTGCAGAGAATGTTCACCAGAACTGATTCCTGGGATGTCAGGACTGTCTTATGAAGAAAGACTGGATAGACTCGGTTTATACTCTCTGGAATTTAGGAGATTGAGAGGGGATCTTATAGAAACTTACAAAATTCTTAAGGGGTTGGACAGGCTAGATGCAGGAAGATTGTTCCCGATGTTGGGGAAGTCCAGGACAAGGGGTCGCAGCTTAAGGATAAGGGGGAAATCCTTTAAGACCGAGATGAGAAAGACTTTTTTCACACAGAGAGTGGTGAGTCTCTGGAACTCTCTGCCACAGAGGGTAGTTTGAGGCCAGTTCATTGGCTATATTTAAGAGTGAGTTGGATGTGGCCCTTGTGGCTAAGGGGATCAGAGGGTATGGAGAGAAGGCAGGTACGGGATACTGAGTTGGATGATCAGCCATGATCATCTTGAATGGCGGTGCAGGCTCGAAGGGCTGAATGGCCTACTCCTGCACCTAATTTTCTATGTTTCTATGTTTCTAAGGAGCTGGAGATGGAGCAAAAGCTAGACCTGGAGATGGTGCTGGAGATGGAGCAAAAGCTAGACCTGGAGATGTAGCTGGAGATGCAGCAAAAGCTAGTCCTGGAGATGGAGCTGGAGATGGAGCAATAGCTAGACCTGGAGATGGAGCTGGAGATGGAGCAAAAGCAAGACCTGGAGATGGAGCTGGAGATGGAGCAAAAGCTAGACCTGGAGATGGAGCTGGAGATGGAGCAAAGGCTAGACCTGGAGATGGAGCTGAAGATGGAGGAAAACCTAGATCTGGAGATGGAGCTGGAGATGGAGCAAAAGCTAGACCTGGAGAATGGAGCTGGTGTTTGGAGCAAAAGCTAGACCTGGAGATGGAGCTGGAGATGGAGCAAAAAGCTAGAGCTGGAATGGAGCTGGAGATGGAGCAAACTCTAGATCTGGAGATGGAGCTGGAGATGGAGCAAAAGCTAGACCTGGAGATGGAGCTGGTGTTGGAGCAAAAGCTAGACCTAGAGATGGAGCTGGAGATGGAGCAAAAGCTAGAGCTGGAGATGGAGCTGGAGATGGAGCAAAAGCAAGATCCCGGAGATGGAGCTGGAGATGGAGCAAAAGCTAGACCTGGACCAGGGAGCCGTTGGTGAGAGGGGGAGTACCTGGAGCTGTGAGTACAACCAAATCGGCAACGTTCCCATCTCACTTCCAGAGAAGGAATCTGGTGAAGCCTCTGATTGGTGGAAGAGGACCCGAGAAGCAGCTGATTGGGTGCAACCCCGGGTTTACAATTTTACATTTCTGCCTTCTGGGAGTTAGGGATTCTGGGAGTTAGGGATTCTGGAGTTAGGGACTCTGGGAGTTAGGGATTCTGGGAGTTAAGGATTCAGTATTTAGTAGTAAAGTTTAAAGGATAAGTTTTTGTGTTTTTTAATATTTAATACAGAGTAATTTGGGAGTAAGGTATGGCAGTGGAGATTGGCCCCCGTGGTTTTGTTCAGCCTGCAACATGTGGGAGATCAGGGATATGGTCGGTGTCCCTGGTGACTACAGTTGCAGGAAGTGTGTCCAGCTGCAGCTCCTGGCAGACCGCATTGAACGATTGGAACTGCGGCTGGATTCATACTGGAGCATCCACGATGCGGAGAAAGTCGTGGATAGCACGTACAGTGAGTTGGTCACACCGCAGGCAAAAGGTAAGAGGACAAAAAGGGAACGGGTGGCCAATAGCCAGCAAAGCAGTAGGCAGGTAGTGCAGGAGTCCCCTGCGGTCATCTCCCTCCTAAACAGGTATACCATTTTGGATGCTGTTGAGGGAGATGGCTCATCAGGGGAATGCAGCAGCAGCCACGTTCATGGCACCATGGGTGGCTCTGCAGCACATGAGGGGGGAAAAAAGAGGGGAAGGGCAATAGTAATAGGGGATTCAATTGTCAGGGGAATAGATAGGCGTTTCTGCGGCCGCAAACGAGACTCCAGGATGGTATGTTGCCTCCCTGGTGCAAAGGTCAGGGATGTCACTGAACGGCTGCAGAACATTCTGGAGGGGGAGGGTGAACAGCCAGTTGTCGTGGTACATGTTGGCACCAACGATATAGGTAAAAAAAAGGGATGAGGTCCTACAAGGTGAATTTAGGGAGCTAGGAGATAAACTTAAAAGTAGGACCTCAAAGGTAGTAATCTCCGGATTACTACCAGTACCACGGGCCAGTCAGAGTAGAAATAGGAGGATATTGCAAATGAATACGTGGCTTGAAAAGTGGTGCAAGGGGGAGGGATTCAAATTTTTAGGGCACTGGGACCAGTTCTGGGGGAGGTGGGACCGGTACAAACAGGACGGTTTGCACCTGGAATGGAATGGAACCAATGTTCTTGGGGGAGTGTTTGCTAGTGCTGTCGGGGAGGATTTAAACTAATGTGGCAGGGGGATGGGTACAAGAGCAGAGAGGCAGGTGGGTGTAAAATGAGGGTAGAAGCAATAGGTAGCAAGGTGAAAAGTAAAAGTGGCAGGCAGACAAAACCAGGGCAAAAATCAAAAAGGGCCACTTTTCAGCAAAAATTGTATAAGGGGTAAGTGCGTTGTAAAGACAAGCCTGAAGGCTTTGTGTCGCAATGCAAGGAGTATTCGTAATAAGGTGGACGAGTTGAACGTGCAGATAGATATTAATGATTATGATATAGTTGGGATCACGGAGACATGGCTCCAGGGTGACGTAGGCTGGGAGCTGAACATCCAGGGATATTCAATATTCAGGAGGGATAGAGAGAAAGGAAAAAGAAGTGGGGTAGCGTTGCTGGTTAGAGAGGAGATTAACGCAATGGAAAGGACGGACATTAGCTTGGAGGATGTGTAATCGGTATGGGTAGAGCTACAAAACACTAAGGGGCAGAAAACGCTGGTGGGTGTTGTGTACAGGCCACCTAACAGTAGCAGTGAAGTTGGGGATGGTATCAAACAGGAAATTAGAAATGCGTGCGACAAAGGCAAAACAGTTATAATGGGTGACTTCAATCTACATATAGATTGGGTGAATCAAATTGGCAGGGGTGCTGAGGAAGAGGTTTTTTTCGGAATGTATGAGGGATAGTTATCTAAATCAACATGTAGAGGAACCAACGAGAGAGCAGGCTATTTTAGACTGGGTTTTTGAGTAATGAGGAAGGGGTAGTTAGCCGTCTTGTTGTACGTGCCCCCTTGGGCAAGAGTGACCATAATATGGTTGAGTTCTTCATTAGGATGGAGAGTGACATTGTTAATTCAGACACAATGGTTCTGAACTTAAAGAAAGGTAACTTTGAGGGTATGAGACGTGAATTGGCCAAGATTGACTGGCAATTAATTCTAAAAGGGTTGACGGTGGATGTACAATGGAAGACATTTAAAGACTGCATGGATGAACTACAAAAATTGTTCATCCCAGTTTGGCAAAAGAATAAATCGGGGAAGGTAGTGCATCCGCGGATAACAAGGGAAATCAGGGATAGTATCAAAGCAAAGGATGATGCGTACAAAGTAGCCAGAAAAAGCAGCATACCAGAGGACTGGGAGAAATTCAGAGACCAGCAGAGGAGGACAAAGGGCTTAATTAGGAAAGGAAAAATAGATTATGAAAGAAAACTGGCAGGGAACATAAAAACTGACTGCAAAAGTTTTTTATAGATATGTGAAGAGAAAGAGGTTAGTTAAAACAAATGTAGGTCCCTTGCAGTCAGAAACAGGTGAGTTTGATCATGGGGAACAAGGATATGGCGGACCAATTGAATAACTACTTTGGTTCCGTCTTCACTAAGGAAGACATAAATAATCTGCCGGAAATAGCAGGGGACCGTGGGTCAAAGGAGGAATTGAGTGAAATCCAGGTCAGTCGGGAAGTGGTGTTGGGTAAATTGAATAGATTAAAGGCCGATAAATCCCCAGGGCCAGATAGGCTGCATCCCAGAGTACTTAAGGAAGTAGCTCAGGAAATAGTGGATGCATTAGTGATAAATCTTTCAAAACTCTTTAGATTCTGGAGTAGTTCCTGAGGATTGGCGGGTAGCAAATGTACCCCCTCTTTTTAAGAAGGGAGGGAGAGAGAAAACGGGGAATTACAGACCAGTTAGTCTAACATCGGTAGTGGGGAAACATCTAGAGTCAGTTATTAAAGATGGGATAGCAGCACATTTGGAAAGTGGTGAAATCATTGGACAAAGTCAGCATGGATTTACGAAAGGTTAATCATGTCTGACGAATCTTGTGGAATTTTTCGAGGATGTAACTAGTAGCGTGGATAAGGGAGAACCAGTGGATGTGGTATATCTGGACTTCCAGAAGGCTTTCGACAAGGTCCCACATAAGAGATTAGTATACAAACTTAAAGCACACGGTATTAGGGGTTCAGTATTGATGTGGATAGAGAACTGGCTGGCAAACAGGAAGCAAAGAGTAGGAGTAAACGGGTCCTTTTCACAATGGCAGGCAGTGACTAGTGGGGTACCGCAGGGCTCAGTGCTGGGACCCCAGCTATTTACAATATATATTAATGATCTGGATGAGGGAATTGAAGGCAATATCTCCAAGTTTGCGGATGACACTAAGCTGGGGGGCAGTGTTAGCTGTGAGGAGGATGCTAGGAGACTGCAAGGTGACTTGGATAGGCTGGGTGAGTGGGCAAATGTTTTGGCAGATGCAGTATAATGTTGATAAATGTGAGGTTATCCACTTTGGTGGCAAAAACAGGAAAGCAGACTATTATTTAAATGGTGGCCGATTAGGAAAAGGGGAGATGCAGCGAGACCTGGGTGTCATGGTACACCAGTCATTGAAAGTAGGCATGCAGGTGCAGCAGGCAGTGAAAAAAGCGAATGGTATGTTAGCTTTCATAGCAAAAGGATTTGAGTACAGAAGCAGGGAGGTTCTACTTCAGTTGTACAGGGTCTCGGTGAGACCACACCTGGAGTATTGCGTGCAGTTTTGGTCTCCAAATCTGAGGAAGGACCTTATTGCCATAGAGGGAGTGCAGAGAATGTTCACCAGACTGATTCCTGGGATGTCAGGACTGTCTTATGAAGAAAGACTGGATAGACTCGGTTTATACTCTCTGGAATTTAGGAGATTGAGAGGGGATCTTATAGAAACTTACAAAATTCTTAAGGGTTGGACAGGCTAGATGCAGGAAGATTGTTCCCGATGTTGGGGAAGTCCAGGACAAGGGGTCGCAGCTTAAGGATAAGGGGGAAATCCTTTAAGACCGAGATGAGAAAGACTTTTTTCACACAGAGAGTGGTGAGTCTCTGGAACTCTCTGCCACAGAGGGTAGTTGAGGCCAGTTCATTGGCTATATTTAAGAGTGAGTTGGATGTGGCCCTTGTGGCTAAGGGGATCAGAGGGTATGGAGAGAAGGCAGGTACGGGATACTGAGTTGGATGATCAGCCATGATCATCTTGAATGGCGGTGCAGGCTCGAAGGGCTGAATGGCCTACTCCTGCACCTAATTTCTATGTTTCTATGTTTCTAAGGAGCTGGAGATGGAGCAAAAGCTAGACCTGGAGATGGTGCTGGAGATGGAGCAAAAGCTAGACCTGGAGATGTAGCTGGAGATGCAGCAAAAGCTAGTCCTGGAGATGGAGCTGGAGATGGAGCAATAGCTAGACCTGGAGATGGAGCTGGAGATGGAGCAAAAGCAAGACCTGGAGATGGAGCTGGAGATGGAGCAAAAGCTAGACCTGGAGATGGAGCTGGAGATGGAGCAAAAGGCTAGACCTGGAGATGGAGCTGAAGATGGAGGAAAACCTAGATCTGGAGATGGAGCTGGAGATGGAGCAAAAGCTAGACCTGGAGATGGAGCTGGTGTTGGAGCAAAAGCTAGACCTGGAGATGGAGCTGGAGATGGAGCAAAAGCTAGAGCTGGAGATGGAGCAAAATCTAGATCTGGAGATGGAGCTGGAGATGGAGCAAAAGCTAGACCTGGAGATGGAGCTGGTGTTGGAGCAAAAGCTAGACCTAGAGATGGAGCTGGAGATGGAGCAAAAGCTAGAGCTGGAGATGGAGCTGGAGATGGAGCAAAAGCAAGATCCGGAGATGGAGCTGGAGATGGAGCAAAAGCTAGACCTGGACCAGGGAGCCGTTGGTGAGAGGGGGGAGTACCTGGAGCTGTGAGTACAACCAAATCGGCAACGTTCCATCTCACTTCCAGAGAAGGAATCTGGTGAAGCCTCTGATTGGTGGAAGAGGACCCGAGGAAGCAGCTGATTGGGTGCAACCCCGGGTTTACAATTTTACATTTCTGCCTTCTGGGAGTTAGGGATTCTGGGAGTTAGGGATTCTGGGAGTTAGGGACTCTGGGAGTTAGGGATTCTGGGAGTTAAGGATTCAGTATTTAGTAGTAAAGTTTAAAGGATAAGTTTTTGTGTTTTTTTTAATATTTAATACAGAGTAATTTGGGAGTAAGGTATGGCAGTGGAGATTGGCCCCGTGGTTTGTTCAGCCTGCAACATGTGGGAGATCAGGGATATGGTCGGTGTCCCTGGTGACTACAGTTGCAGGAAGTGTGTCCAGCTGCAGCTCCTGGCAGACCGCATTGAACGATTGGAAACTGCGGCTGGATTCATACTGGAGCATCCACGATGCGGAGAAAGTCGTGGATAGCACGTACAGTGAGTTGGTCACACCGCAGGCAAAAGGTAAGAGGACAAAAAGGGGAACGGGTGGCCAATAGCCAGCAAAGCAGTAGGCAGGTAGTGCAGGAGTCCCCTGCGGTCATCTCCCTCCTAAACAGGTATACCATTTTGGATGCTGTTGAGGGAGATGGCTCATCAGGGGAATGCAGCAGCAGCCACGTTCATGGCACCATGGGTGGCTCTGCAGCACATGAGGGGGGAAAAAAGAGGGGAAGGGCAATAGTAATAGGGGATTCAATTGTCAGGGGAATAGATAGGCGTTTCTGCGGCCGCAAACGAGACTCCAGGATGGTATGTTGCCTCCCTGGTGCAAAGGTCAGGGATGTCACTGAACGGCTGCAGAACATTCTGGAGGGGGGAGGGTGAACAGCCAGTTGTCGTGGTACATGTTGGCACCAACGATATAGGTAAAAAAAAGGGATGAGGTCCTACAAGGTGAATTTAGGGAGCTAGGAGATAAACTTAAAAGTAGGACCTCAAAGGTAGTAATCTCCGGATTACTACCAGTACCACGGGCCAGTCAGAGTAGAAATAGGAGGATATTGCAAATGAATACGTGGCTTGAAAAGTGGTGCAAGGGGGAGGGATTCAAATTTTTAGGGCACTGGGACCAGTTCTGGGGGAGGTGGGACCGGTACAAACAGGACGGTTTTGCACCTGGAATGGAATGGAACCAATGTTCTTGGGGAGTGTTTGCTAGTGCTGTCGGGGAGGATTTAAACTAATGTGGCAGGGGGATGGGTACAAGAGCAGAGAGGCAGGTGGGTGTAAAATGAGGGTAGAAGCAATAGGTAGCAAGGTGAAAAGTAAAAGTGGCAGGCAGACAAAACCAGGGCAAAAATCAAAAAGGGCCACTTTTCAGCAAAATTGTATAAGGGGTAAGTGCGTTGTAAAGACAAGCCTGAAGGCTTTGTGTCGCAATGCAAGGAGTATTCGTAATAAGGTGGACGAGTTGAACGTGCAGATAGATATTAATGATTATGATATAGTTGGGATCACGGAGACATGGCTCCAGGGTGACGTAGGCTGGGAGCTGAACATCCAGGGATATTCAATATTCAGGAGGGATAGAGAGAAAGGAAAAAGAAGTGGGGTAGCGTTGCTGGTTAGAGAGGAGATTAACGCAATGGAAAGGACGGACATTAGCTTGGAGGATGTGTAATCGGTATGGGTAGAGCTACAAAACACTAAGGGGCAGAAAACGCTGGTGGGTGTTGTGTACAGGCCACCTAACAGTAGCAGTGAAGTTGGGGATGGTATCAAACAGGAAATTAGAAATGCGTGCGACAAAGGCAAAACAGTTATAATGGGTGACTTCAATCTACATATAGATTGGGTGAATCAAATTGGCAGGGGTGCTGAGGAAGAGGTTTTTTCGGAATGTATGAGGGATAGTTATCTAAATCAACATGTAGAGGAACCAACGAGAGAGCAGGCTATTTTAGACTGGGTTTTGAGTAATGAGGAAGGGGTAGTTAGCCGTCTTGTTGTACGTGCCCCCTTGGGCAAGAGTGACCATAATATGGTTGAGTTCTTCATTAGGATGGAGAGTGACATTGTTAATTCAGACACAATGGTTCTGAACTTAAAGAAAGGTAACTTTGAGGGTATGAGACGTGAATTGGCCAAGATTGACTGGCAATTAATTCTAAAAGGGTTGACGGTGGATGTACAATGGAAGACATTTAAAGACTGCATGGATGAACTACAAAAATTGTTCATCCCAGTTTGGCAAAAGAATAAATCGGGGAAGGTAGTGCATCCGCGGATAACAAGGGAAATCAGGGATAGTATCAAAGCAAAGGATGATGCGTACAAAGTAGCCAGAAAAAGCAGCATACCAGAGGACTGGGAGAAATTCAGAGACCAGCAGAGGAGGACAAAGGGCTTAATTAGGAAAGGAAAAAATAGATTATGAAAGAAAACTGGCAGGGAACATAAAAACTGACTGCAAAAGTTTTTATAGATATGTGAAGAGAAAGAGGTTAGTTAAAACAAATGTAGGTCCCTTGCAGTCAGAAACAGGTGAGTTGATCATGGGGAACAAGGATATGGCGAACCAATTGAATAACTACTTTGGTTCCGTCTTCACTAAGGAAGACATAAATAATCTGCCGGAAATAGCAGGGGACCGTGGGTCAAAGGAGGAATTGAGTGAAATCCAGGTCAGTCGGGAAGTGGTGTTGGGTAAATTGAATAGATTAAAGGCCGATAAATCCCCAGGGCCAGATAGGCTGCATCCCAGAGTACTTAAGGAAGTAGCTCAGGAAATAGTGGATGCATTAGTGATAATCTTTCAAAACTCTTTAGATTCTGGAGTAGTTCCTGAGGATTGGCGGTAGCAAATGTACCCCCTCTTTTTAAGAAGGGAGGGAGAGAGAAAACGGGGAATTACAGACCAGTTAGTCTAACATCGGTAGTGGGGAAACATCTAGAGTCAGTTATTAAAGATGGGATAGCAGCACATTTGGAAAGTGGTGAAATCATTGGACAAAGTCAGCATGGATTTACGAAAGGTTAATCATGTCTGACGAATCTTGTGGAATTTTTTCGAGGATGTAACTAGTAGCGTGGATAAGGGAGAACCAGTGGATGTGGTATATCTGGACTTCCAGAAGGCTTTCGACAAGGTCCCACATAAGAGATTAGTATACAAACTTAAAGCACACGGTATTAGGGGTTCAGTATTGATGTGGATAGAGAACTGGCTGGCAAACAGGAAGCAAAGAGTAGGAGTAAACGGGTCCTTTTCACAATGGCAGGCAGTGACTAGTGGGGTACCGCAGGGCTCAGTGCTGGGACCCCAGCTATTTACAATATATATTAATGATCTGGATGAGGGAATTGACGGCAATATCTCCAAGTTTGCGGATGACACTAAGCTGGGGGGCAGTGTTAGCTGTGAGGAGGATGCTAGGAGACTGCAAGGTGACTTGGATAGGCTGGGTGAGTGGGCAAATGTTTGGCAGATGCAGTATAATGTTGATAAATGTGAGGTTATCCACTTTGGTGGCAAAAACAGGAAAGCAGACTATTATTTAAATGGTGGCCGATTAGGAAAAGGGGAGATGCAGCGAGACCTGGGTGTCATGGTACACCAGTCATTGAAAGTAGGCATGCAGGTGCAGCAGGCAGTGAAAAAAGCGAATGGTATGTTAGCTTTCATAGCAAAAGGATTTGAGTACAGAAGCAGGGAGGTTCTACTTCAGTTGTACAGGGTCTCGGTGAGACCACACCTGGAGTATTGCGTGCAGTTTTGGTCTCCAAATCTGAGGAAGGACCTTATTGCCATAGAGGGAGTGCAGAGAAGGTTCACCAGACTGATTCCTGGGATGTCAGGACTGTCTTATGAAGAAAGACTGGATAGACTCGGTTTATACTCTCTGGAATTTAGGAGATTGAGAGGGGATCTTATAGAAACTTACAAAATTCTTAAGGGGTTGGACAGGCTAGATGCAGGAAGATTGTTCCCGATGTTGGGGAAGTCCAGGACAAGGGGTCGCAGCTTAAGGATAAGGGGGAAATCCTTTAAGACCGAGATGAGAAAGACTTTTTTCACACAGAGAGTGGTGAGTCTCTGGAACTCTCTGCCACAGAGGGTAGTTGAGGCCAGTTCATTGGCTATATTTAAGAGTGAGTTGGATGTGGCCCTTGTGGCTAAGGGGATCAGAGGGTATGGAGAGAAGGCAGGTACGGGATACTGAGTTGGATGATCAGCCATGATCATCTTGAATGGCGGTGCAGGCTCGAAGGGCTGAATGGCCTACTCCTGCACCTAATTTCTATGTTTCTATGTTTCTAAGGAGCTGGAGATGGAGCAAAAGCTAGACCTGGAGATGGAGCTGGAGATGGAGCAATAGCTAGACCTGGAGATGGAGCTGGAGATGGAGCAAAAGCAAGACCTGGAGATGGAGCTGGAGATGGAGCAATAGCTAGACCTGGAGATGGAGCTGGAGATGGAGCAAAGGCTAGACCTGGAGATGGAGCTGAAGATGGAGGAAAACCTAGATCTGGAGATGGAGCTGGAGATGGAGCAAAAGCTAGACCTGGAGATGGAGCTGGTGTTGGAGCAAAAGCTAGACCTGGAGATGGAGCTGGAGATGGAGCAAAAGCTAGAGCTGGAGATGGAGCTGGAGATGGAGCAAAATCTAGATCTGGAGATGGAGCTGGAGATGGAGCAAAAGCTAGACCTGGAGATGGAGCTGGTGTTGGAGCAAAAGCTAGACCTAGAGATGGAGCTGGAGATGGAGCAAAAGCTAGAGCTGGAGATGGAGCTGGAGATGGAGCGAAAGCTAGGTGGAGCGGGAGCAAAATCTGAAGCTGGAGGTGGAGCTGGTGATGGAGCGAAAGCTAGAGCTGGAGATGGAGCTGTAGATGGAGCGAAAGTTAGAGCTGGAGATGGAGCTGGAGATGGAGCGAAATCTAGAGCTGGAGATGGAGCGAAAGCCAGAGCTGGAGATGGAGCTGGAGATGGAGCGAAAGCTAGAGCTGGAGATGGAGCTGGAGATGGAGCAAAAGGAAGACCTGGCGATGGAGCTGGAGATGGAGCGAAAGATAGACCTGGAGATGTAGCTGGAGATGGAGCAAAAGCTAGACCTGGAGATGGAGCTGGAGATGGAGCAAAAGCTAGACTTGGAGACGGAGCTGCAGATGGAGCAAAAGCTAGACCCGGAGATGGTGCTGGAGACGGAGCAAAAGCTAGACCTGGAGATGGATCTGGAGACGGAGCAAAGCTAGACCTGGAGATGGAGCTGGAGATGTAGCAAAAGCAAGATCCGGAGATGGAACTGGAGATGGAGCAAAAGCTAGACCTGGAGAAGGAGCTGGAGATGGAGCAAAAGCTAGACCTGGAGATGGTGCTGGAGATGGAGCAAAAGCTAGACCTGGAGATGTAGCTGGAGATGCAGCAAAAGCTAGATCTGGAGATGGAGCTGGAGATGGAGCAATAGCTAGACCTGGAGATGGAGCTGGAGATGGAGCAAAAGCAAGACCTGGAGATGGAGCTGGAGATGGAGCAAAAGCTAGACCTGGAGATGGAGCTGGAAATGGAGCAAAAGCTAGACCCGGAGATGGAGCTGGAGATGGGGGAAAAGCTAGATCTGGAGATGGAGCTGGAGAATGAACAAAAGTTAGACCTGGAGATGGAGCTGGTGTTGGAGCAAAAGCTAGACCTGGAGATGGAGCTGGAGATGGAGCAAAAGCTAGAGCTGGAGATGGAGCTGGAGAATGAACAAATGTTAGACCTGGAGATGGAGCTGGTGTTGGAGCAAAAGCTAGACCTGGAGATGGAGCTGGAGATGGAGCAAAAGCAAGAGCTGGAGATGGAGCTGGAGATGGAGCAAAAGCTAGAGCTGGAGATGGAGCTGGAGATGGAGCGAAAGTTAGCTGGAGCGGGAGCAAAATCTGAAGCTGGAGGTGGAGCTGGTGATGGAGCGAAAGCTAGAGCTGGAGATGGAGCTGTAGATGGAGCGAAAGGTAGAGCTGGAGATGGAGCTGGAGATGGAGCGAAAGCTAGAGCTGGAGATGGAGCGAAAGCCAGAGCTGAAGATGGAGCTGGAGATGGAGCGAAAGCTAGAGCTGGATATGGAGCTGGAGATGGAACAAAAGGAAGACCTGGCGATGGAGCTGGAGATGGAGCGAAAGATAGACCTGGAGATGGAGCTGGAGATGGAGCAAAAGCGAGACCTGGCGATGGAGCTGGAGATGGAGCAAAAGCGAGACCTGGCGATGGAGCTGGAGTTGGAGCTATAGCTAGATCTGGCGATGGAGCTGGAGATGGAGCAAAAGGTAGACCTGGCGATGGAGCTGGAGATGGAGCAAAAGGTAGACCTAGTGATGGAGCTGGAGATGGAGCAAAAGATAGACCTGGAGATGGAGCTGGAGATGGGGCAAAAGCTAGACCTGGAGATGGTGCTGGAGATGGAGCAAAAGCTAGACCTGGAGATGGAGCTGGAGATGGAGCAAAAGCTAGACCCAGAGATGGAGCTGGAGATGGAGCAAAAGCTAGACATGGAGATGGAGCTGGAGATGGAGCAAAAGCTAGACCTGGAGATGGTGCTAGAGATGGAGCAAAAGCTAGATCTGGAGATGGAGCTGGAGATGGAGCAATAGCTAGACCTGGAGATGGAGCTGGAGATGGAGCAAAAGCTAGACCTGGTGATGGAGCTGGAAATGGAGCAAAAGCTAGACCTGGAGATGGAGCTGGAGATGGAGCAAAAGCTAGTCCCGGAGATGGAGCTGGTGATGGAGCAAAAGCTAGACCTGCAGATGGAGGTGGAGATGGAGCAATAGCTAGACCTAGAGATGGAGCTGGAGATGGAGCGAGAGTTAGGCCTGGAGATGGAGCTGGAGATGGAGCGAGAGATACACCGGGAGATGGAGCTGGAGATGGAGCGAGAGCTAGATCTGGAGATGGAGCTGGAGATGGAGCGAGATCTAGACCTGGAGATGGAGCTGGAGATGGAGCGAGAGCTAGACCGGGAGATGGAGCTGGAGATGGAGCGAGAGATAGACCGGGAGATGGAGCTGGAGATGGAGCGAGAGATAGACCTGGAGATGGAGCTGGAGATGGAGCAAAAGCTAGAGCTGGAGATGGAGCTGGAGATGGAGCAAAAGCAAGATCCGGAGATGGAGCTGGAGATGGAGCAAAAGCTAGACCTGGAGAAGGAGCTGGAGATGGAGCAAAAGCTAGACCTGGAGATGGTGCTGGAGATGGAGCAAAAGCTAGACTTGGAGACGGAGCTGGAGATGGAGCAAAAGCTAGACCTGGAGATGGTACTGGAGACGGAGGAAAAGCTTGACCTGGTGACGGAGCTGGAGATGGAGCAAAAGCAGGACCTGGAGATGGAGCTGGAGATGGAGCAAAAGCTAGTCCCGGAGATGGAGCTGGAGATGGAGCAAAAGCGAGACATGGAGATGGAGCTGGAGATGGAGTAAAAGCTAGACCTGGAGATGGAGCTGGAGATGGAGCAAAAGCTAGACCTGGAGATGGAGCTGGAAATGCAGCAAAAGCTAGACCTGGAGATGGAGCTGGAGATGCAGCAAAAGCTAGACCTGGAGATGGAGCTGGAGATGGAGCAAAAGCTAGACCCGGAGATGGAGCTGGAGATGGAGCAAAAGCTAGACCTGGAGATGGAGCTGGAGATGGAGCAAAAGCTAGACCTGGAGATGGAACTGGAGATGGAGCAATAGCTGGACCTGGAGATGGAGCTGGAGATGGAGCAAAAGCAAGACACGGTGATGGAGCTGGAGATGGAGCAAAAGCTAGACCTGGAGATGGTGCTGGAGATGGAGCAAAAGCTAGAGCTGGAGATGGAGCTGGAGATGGAGCGAAAGCTAGACCTGGAGAGGGAGCTGGAGATGGAGCGAAAGCTAGACATGGAGATGGAGCTGGAGATGGTGCGAAAGTTGCACCTGGAGCTGGAGATGGAGCGAGAGCTAGACATGGAGATGGAGCTGGAGATGGAACGAGAGATAGACCGGGAGATGGAGCTGGAGATGGAGCGAGAGCTAGACCTGGAGATGGAGCTGGTGATGGAGCGAGATCTGGACCTGGAGATGGAGCTGGAGATGGAACGAGAGCTAGACCGGGTGATGGAGCTGGAGATGGAGCGAGAGATAGACCGGGAGATGGAGCTGGATATGGAGCGAGAGATAGACCTGGAGATGGAGCTGGAGATGGAGCAAAAGCGAGACCTGGCGATGGAGCTGGAGATGGAGCAAAAGCGAGACCTGGCGATGGAGCTGGAGATGGAGCTAAAGCTAGACCTGGCGATGGAGCTGGGGATGGAGCAAAAGCAAGACCTGGCGATGGAGCTGGAGATTGAGCAAAAGGTAGACCTGGCGATGGAGTTGGAGAAGGAGCAAAAGGTAGACCTGGCGATGGAGCTGGAGATGGAGCAAAAGATAGACCTGGAGATGGGGCTGCAGATGGAGCAAAAGCTAGACCTGGAGATGGAGCTGGAGATGGAGCTAAAGCTAGTCTTGGAGACGGAGCTGGAGAGGGAGCTGGAGATGGTGCGAGAGCTAGACCTGGAGATGGAGCTGGAAATGAAGCGAGAGCTAGACCTGGAGATGGAGATGGAGATGGAGCGAAAGCTAGAGCTGGAGATGGTGCTGGAGATGGAGCGAAAGCTAGAGCTGGAGATGGAGCTGGAGATGGAGCGAAAGCTAGAGCTGGAGATGGAGCTGGAGATGGAGCGAAAGCTAGAACTGGAGATGGGGCTGGAGATTGAGCAAAAGCTGGAGCTGGAGATGGAGCTGCAGATGGAGCGAAACCTGGAGCTGGAGATGTAGCTGGAGATGGAGCGCAAGCTAGAGCTGTAGCTGGAGCTGGAGATGGAGCGAGAGCTAGACCGGGTGATGGAGCTGGAGATGGAGCGAGAGATAGACCGGGAGATGGAGCTGGATATGGAGCGAGAGCTAGACCTGAAGATGGAGCTGGAGATGGAGCAAAAGCGAGACCTGGCGATGGAGCTGGAGATGGAGCAAAAGCGAGACCTGGCGATGGAGCTGGAGTTGGAGCTAAAGCTAGACCTGGCGATGGAGCTGGGGATGGAGCAAAAGCAAGACCTGTCGATGGAGCTGGAGATTGAGCAAAAGGTAGACCTGGCGATGGTGTTGGAGAAGGAGCAAAAGGTAGACCTGGCGATGGATCTGGAGATGGAGCAAAAGATAGACCTGGAGATGGGGCTGCAGATGGAGCAAAAGCTAGACCTTGAGATGGAGCTGGAAATGAAGCGAGAGCTAGACCTGGAGATGGAGATGGAGCGAAAGCTAGACCGGGTGATGGAGCTGGAGATGGAGCGAGAGATAGACCGGGAGATGGAGCTGGATATGGAGCGAGAGATAGACCTGGAGATGGAGCTGGAGATGGAACGAGAGCTAGACCTAGAGATGGAGCTGGAGATGGAGCGAGAGCTAGACCTGAAGATGGAGCTGGAGATGGAGCAAAAGCGAGACCTGGCGATGGAGCTGGAGATGGAGCAAAAGCGAGACCTGGCGATGGAGCTGGAGTTGGAGCTAAAGCTAGACCTGGCGATGGAGCTGGGGATGGAGCAAAAGCAAGACCTGGCGATGGAGCTGGAGATTGAGCAAAAGGTAGACCTGGCGATGGAGTTGGAGAAGGAGCAAAAGGTAGACCTGGCGATGGAGCTGGAGATGGAGCAAAAGATAGACCTGGAGATGGGGCTGCAGATGGAGCAAAAGCTAGACCTGGAGATGGAGCTGGAAATGAAGCGAGAGCTAGACCTGGAGATGGAGATGGAGATGGAGCGAAAGCTAGAGCTGGAGATGGAGCGAAAGCTAGAGCTGGAGATGGAGCTGGAGATGGAGCGAAAGCTAGAGCTGGAGATGGAGCTGGAGATGGAGCGAAAGCTAGAGCTGGAGATGGGGCTGGAGATGGAGCGAAAGCTGGAGCTGGAGATGGAGCTGCAGATGGAGCGAAACCTGGAGCTGGAGATGTAGCTGGAGATGGAGCGCAAGCTAGAGCTGTAGCTGGAGCTGGAGATGGAGCGAGAGCTAGACCTGGAGATGGAGCTGGGAATGGAGCGAGTGCTCTAGCTTTCGCTCCATCTCCAGCTACATCTCCAGCTCCAGCTTTCGCTCCATCTCCAGCTCTGGCTTTCGCTCCATCTCCAGCTCCATCTCCAGGTCTAGCTTTCGCTCCATCTCCAGCTCCATCTCCTGGTCTAGCTTTTGCTCCATCTCCAGCTCCATCTCCAGGTCTAGCTTTTGTTCCATCTCCAGCACTATCTCCAGGTCTAGCTTTTGCTCCATCTCCAGCTCCATCTCCAGCTCCATCTCCAGCTATAGCTATTGCTCCACCTCCAGCTCCATCTCCAGGTCTATCTTTTGCTCCATCTACAGCTCCATCGCCAGGTCTACCTTTTGTTCCATCTCCAGCTCCATCTGCAGGTCTAGCTTTTGCTCCATCTCCAGCTCCATCTCCAGTTCTAGCTTTTGCTCCATCTACAGCTCCATCTCCTGGTCTAGATTTTGCGCCTTCTCCAGCTCCATCTCCAGGTCTAGCTTTTGCTCCATCTCCAGCACCATCTCCAGGTCTGGAGATGGAGCTGGAGATGGAGCGAGAGCTAGACATGGAGATGGAGCTGGAGATGGAACGAGAGATAGACCGGGAGATGGAGCTGGAGATGGAGCGAGAGCTAGACCTGGAGATGGAGCTGGTGATGGAGCGAGATCTGGACCTGGAGATGGAGCTGGAGATGGAGCGAGAGAGAGACCTGGAGATGGAGCTGGAGATGGAGCAAAAGCAAGACCCGGTGATGGAGCTGGAGATGGAGCAAAAGCTAGACCTGGAGATGGAGCTGGATATGGAACAAAAGCTAGCTGGAGATGGAGCAAAATCTAGAGCTGCTGATGGAGCTGGTGATGGGGCGAAAGCTAGAGCTGGAGATGGAGCTGTAGATGGAGCGAAAGCTAGAGCTGGAGATGGAGCTGGAGTTGGAGCGAAATCAAGACCTGGAGATGGAGCTGGAGATGGAGCGAAAGCTAGACCTGGAGAGGGGGCTCGAGATGGAGCGAAAGCTAGACCTGGAGATGGAGCTGGAGATGGAGCGAAAGCTAGACCCGGAGATGGAGCTGGAGATGGAGCTCCAACTCGAGCTGCACATAGAGCTGGAGATGGAGCGAGAGCTAGACCTGGAGATGGAACTGGAGATGGAGCAATAGATAGACCTGGAGATGGAGCTGGAGATGGAGCAAAAGCTAGTCCTGGAGACGGAGCTGGAGATGGAGCAAAAGCTGGACCTGCAGATGGAGCTGGAGATGGAACAAAAGCTAGACCCGGAGATGGAGCTGGAGATGGAGCAAAAGGTAGACCTGGCGATGGAGCTGGAGATGGAGCAAAAGCTAGACCTGGAGATGGAGCTGGAGATGCAGCAAATGCTAGAGCTGGAGATGGAGCTGGAGATGGAGCAAAAGCTAGACCTGGAGACGGAGCTGGAGATGGAGCAAAAGCTGGACCTGCAGATGGAGCTGGAGATGGAACAAAAGCTAGACCCGGAGATGGAGCTGGAGATGGAGCAATAGCTAGACCTGGAGATGGAGCTGGAGATGGAGCAAAAGCTAGATCTGGAGATAGAGCTGGAGATGGAGCAAAAGCTAGACCTGGAGATGGAGCTGGAGATGGAGCAAAAGCTGGACCCGGAGATGGAGCTGGAGATGGAGCAAAAGCTAGAATTGGAGGTGGAGCTGGAGATGGAGCAAAAGCTAGACCTGGAGATGGAGCTGGTGATGGAGCAAAAGCTAGACCTGGAGATGGAGCTGGAGATGGAGCAATAGCTAGACCTGGAGATGGAGCTGGAGATGGAGCAAAAGCAAGACCCGGTGATGGAGCTGGAGATGGAGCAAAAGCTAGACCTGGAGATGGAGCTGGAGATGGAACAAAAGCTAGACCCGGAGATGGAGCTGGTGATGGAGCAAAAGCTAGAACTGGAGATGGAGATGGAGATGGAGCAAAAGTTAGAGCTGGAGATGGAGCTGGAGATGGAGCGGAAGCTAGCTGGAGATGGAGCAAAATCTAGAGCTGGTGATGGAGCTGGTGATGGGGCGAAAGCTAGAGCTGGAGATGGAGCTGTAGATGGAGCGAAAGCTAGAGCTGGAGATGGAGCTGGAGTTGGAGCGAAATCAAGACCTGGAGATGGAGCTGGAGATGGAGCGAAAGCTAGACCTGGAGAGGGGGCTGGAGATGGAGCGAAAGCTAGACATGGAGATGGAGCTGGAGATGGTGCGAAAGCTAGACCTGGAGCTGGAGCGAAAGCTGGACCTGGAGATGGAGCTGGAGATGGAGCGAAAGCTAGACCCGGAGATGGAGCTGGAGATGGAGCTCCAACTCGAGCTGCACATAGAGCTGGAGATGGAGCGAAAGCTAGACCCGGAGATGGAGCTGGAGATGGAGCTCCAACTCGAGCTGCACATAGAGCTGGAGATGGAGCGAGAGCTAGACCTGGAGATGGAACTGGAGATGGAGCAATAGATAGACCTGGAGATGGAGCTGGAGATGGAGCAAAAGCTAGACCTGGAGACGGAGCTGGAGATGGAGCAAAAGCTGGACCTGCAGATGGAGCTGGAGATGGAACAAAAGCTAGACTTGGAGATGGAGCTGGAGATGCAGGAAATGCTAGAGCTGGAGATGGAGCTGGAGATGGAGCAAAAGCTAGACCTGGAGACGGAGCTGGAGATGGAGCAAAAGCTGGACCTGCAGATGGAGCTGGAGATAGAACAAAAGCTAGACCCGGAGATGGAGCTGGAGATGGAGCAATAGCTAGACCTGGAGATGGAGCTGGAGATGGAGCAAAAGCTAGATCTGGAGATAGAGCTGGAGATGGAGCAAAAGCTAGACCTGGAGATGGAGCTGGAGATGGAGCAAACGCTGGACCCGGAGATGGAGCTGGAGATGGAGCAAAAGCTAGAATTGTAGGTGGAGCTGGAGATGGAGCAAAAGCTAGACCTGGAGAAGGAGCTGGAGATGGAGCAAAAGCTAGACCTGGAGATGGTGCTGGAGATGGAGCAAAAGCTAGACTTGGAGACGGAGCTGGAGATGGAGCAAAAGCTAGACCTGGAGATGGTACTGGAGACGGAGGAAAAGCTTGACCTGGAGACGGAGCTGGAGATGGAGCAAAAGCAGGACCTGGAGATGGAGCTGGAGATGGAGCAAAAGCTAGACCCGGAGATGGAGCTGGAGATGGAGCAAAAGCGAGACATGGAGATGGAGCTGGAGATGGAGCAAAAGCTAGACCTGGAGATGGAGCTGGAGATGGAGCAAAAGCTAGACCTGGAGATGGAGCTGGAAATGCAGCAAAAGCTAGACCTGGAGATGGAGCTGGAGATGCAGCAAAAGCTAGACCTGGAGATGGAGCTGGAGATGGAGCAAAAGCTAGACCCGGAGATGGAGCTGGAGATGGAGCAAAAGCTAGACCTGGAGATGGAGCTGGAGATGGAGCAAAAGCTAGACCTGGAGATGGAACTGGAGGTGGAGCAATAGCTGGACCTGGAGATGGAGCTGGAGATGGAGCAAAAGCAAGACACGGTGATGGAGCTGGAGATGGAGCAAAAGCTAGACCTGGAGATGGAGCTGGAGATGGAGCAAAAGCTAGAGCTGGAGATGGAGCTGGAGATGGAGCGAAAGCTAGACCTGGAGAGGGAGCTGGAGATGGAGCGAAAGGTAGACATGGAGATGGAGCTGGAGATGGTGCGAAAGCTGCACCTGGAGCTGGAGATGGAGCGAGAGCTAGACATGGAGATGGAGCTGGAGATGGAACGAGAGATAGACCGGGAGATGGAGCTGGAGATGGAGCGAGAGCTAGACCTGGAGATGGAGCTGGTGATGGAGCGAGATCCGGACCTGGAGATGGAGCTGGAGATGGAACGAGAGCTAGACTGGGTGATGGAGCTGGAGATGGAGCGAGAGATAGACCGGGAGATGGAGCTGGATATGGAGCGAGAGATAGACCTGGAGATGGAGCTGGAGATGGAACGAGAGCTAAACCTGGAGATGGAGCTGGAGATGGAGCGAGAGCTAGACCTAAAGATGGAGCTGGAGATGGAGCAAAAGCGAGACCTGGCGATGGAGCTGGAGATGGAGCAAAAGCGAGACCTGGCGATGGAGCTGGAGTTGGAGCTAAAGCTAGACCTGGCGATGGAGCTGGGGATGGAGCAAAAGCAAGACCTGTCGATGGAGCTGGAGATTGAGCAAAAGGTAGACCTGGCGATGGTGTTGGAGAAGGAGCAAAAGGTAGACCTGGCGATGGAGCTGGAGATGGAGCAAAAGATAGACCTGGAGATGGGGCTGCAGATGGAGCAAAAGCTAGACCTTGAGATGGAGCTGGAAATGAAGCGAGAGCTAGACCTGGAGATGGAGATGGAGATGGAGCGAAAGCTAGACCGGGTGATGGAGCTGGAGATGGAGCGAGAGATAGACCGGGAGATGGAGCTGGATATGGAGCGAGAGATAGACCTGGAGATGGAGCTGGAGATGGAACGAGAGCTAGACCTGGAGATGGAGCTGGAGATGGAGCGAGAGCTAGACCTGAAGATGGAGCTGGAGATGGAGCAAAAGCGAGACCTGGCGATGGAGCTGGAGATGGAGCAAAAGCGAGACCTGGCGATGGAGCTGGAGTTGGAGCTAAAGCTAGACCTGGCGATGGAGCTGGGGATGGAGCAAAAGCAAGACCTGGCGATGGAGCTGGAGATTGAGCAAAAGGTAGACCTGGCGATGGAGTTGGAGAAGGAGCAAAAGGTAGACCTGGCGATGGAGCTGGAGATGGAGCAAAAGATAGACCTGGAGATGGGGCTGCAGATGGAGCAAAAGCTAGACCTGGAGATGGAGCTGGAAATGAAGCGAGAGCTAGACCTGGAGATGGAGATGGAGATGGAGCGAAAGCTAGAGCTGGAGATGGAGCGAAAGCTAGAGCTGGAGATGGAGCTGGAGATGGAGCGAAAGCTAGAGCTGGAGATGGAGCTGGAGATGGAGCGAAAGCTAGAGCTGGAGATGGGGCTGGAGATGGAGCGAAAGCTGGAGCTGGAGATGGAGCTGCAGATGGAGCGAAACCTGGAGCTGGAGATGTAGCTGGAGATGGAGCGCAAGCTAGAGCTGTAGCTGGAGCTGGAGATGGAGCGAGAGCTAGACCTGGAGATGGAGCTGGGAATGCAGCGAGTGCTCTAGCTTTCGCTCCATCTCCAGCTACATCTCCAGCTCCAGCTTTCGCTCCATCTCCAGCTCTGGCTTTCGCTCCATCTCCAGCTCCATCTCCAGGTCTAGCTTTCGCTCCATCTCCAGCTCCATCTCCTGGTCTAGCTTTTGCTCCATCTCCAGCTCCATCTCCAGGTCTAGCTTTTGTTCCATCTCCAGCACTATCTCCAGGTCTAGCTTTTGCTCCATCTCCAGCTCCATCTCCAGCTCCATCTCCAGCTATAGCTATTGCTCCACCTCCAGCTCCATCTCCAGGTCTATCTTTTGCTCCATCTACAGCTCCATCGCCAGGTCTACCTTTTGCTCCATCTCCAGCTCCATCTGCAGGTCTAGCTTTTGCTCCATCTCCAGCTCCATCTCCAGTTCTAGCTTTTGCTCCATCTCCAGCTCCATCTCCTGGTCTAGATTTTGCGCCTTCTCCAGCTCCATCTCCAGGTCTAGCTTTTGCTCCATCTCCAGCACCATCTCCAGGTCTGGAGATGGAGCTGGAGATGGAGCGAGAGCTAGACATGGAGATGGAGCTGGAGATGGAACGAGAGATAGACCGGGAGATGGAGCTGGAGATGGAGCGAGAGCTAGACCTGGAGATGGAGCTGGTGATGGAGCGAGATCTGGACCTGGAGATGGAGCTGGAGATGGAACGAGAGCTAGACCGGGTGATGGAGCTGGAGATGGAGCGAGAGATAGACCTGGAGATGGAGCTGGATATGGAGCGAGAGAGAGACCTGGAGATGGAGCTGGAGATGGAGCAAAAGCGAGACCTGGCGATGGAGCTGGAGTTGGAGCTAAAGCTAGACCTGGCGATGGAGCTGGGGATGGAGCAAAAGCAAGACCTGGCGATGGAGCTGGAGATGGAGCAAAAGGTAGACCTGGCGATGGAGCTGGAGATGGAGCAAAAGATAGACCTGGAGATGGGGCTGCAGATGGAGCAAAAGCTTGACCTGGAGATGGAGCTGGAAATGGAGCTAAAGCTAGTCTTGGAGACGGAGCTGGAGAGGGAGCTGGAGATGGTGCGAGAGCTAGACCTGGAGATGGAGCTGGAGATGGAGCAAAAGCTAGACTTGGAGATGGAACTGGAGATGCAGGAAATGCTAGAGCTGGAGATGGAGCTGGAGATGGAGCAAAAGCTATACCTGGAGACGGAGCTGGAGATGGAGCAAAAGCTGGACCTGCAGATGGAGCTGGAGATGGAACAAAAGCTAGACCCGGAGATGGAGCTGTAGATGGATCAAAAGGTAGACCTGGCGATGGAGCTGGAGATGGAGCAAAAGCTAGACTTGGAGATGGAGCTGGAGATGCAGGAAATGCTAGAGCTGGAGATGGAGCTGGAGATGGAGCAAAAGCTAGACCTGGAGACGGAGCTGGAGATGGAGCAAAAGCTGGACCTGCAGATGGAGCTGGAGATGGAACAAAAGCTAGACCCGGAGAAAGAGCTGGAGATGGAGCAATAGCTAGACCTGGAGATGGAGCTGGAGCTGGAGCAAAAGCTAGATCTGGAGATAGAGCTGGAGATGGAGCAAAAGCTAGACCTGGAGATGGAGATGGAGCAAACGCTGGACCCGGAGATGGAGCTGGAGATGGAGCAAAAGCTAGAATTGTAGGTGGAGCTGGAGATGGAGCAAAAGCTAGACCTGGAGATGGAGCTGGTGATGGAGCAAAAGCTAGACCTGGAGATGGTGCTGGAGATGGAGCAATAGCTAGACCTGGAGATGGAGCTGGAGATGGAGCAAAAGCAAGACCCGGTGATGGAGCTGGAGATGGAGCAAAAGCTAGACCTGGAGATGGAGCTGGATATGGAACAAAAGCTAGCTGGAGATGGAGCAAAATCTAGAGCTGCTGATGGAGCTGGTGATGGGGCGAAAGCTAGAGCTGGAGATGGAGCAAAAGCTGGACCTGCAGATGGAGCTGGAGATGGAACAAAAGCTAGACCCGGAGATGGAGCTGGAGATGGAGCAATAGCTAGACCTGGAGATGGAGCTGGAGATGGAGCAAAAGCTAGATCTGGAGATAGAGCTGGAGATGGAGCAAAAGCTAGACCTGGAGATGGAGCTGGAGATGGAGCAAACGCTGGACCCGGAGATGGAGCTGGAGATAGAGCAAAAGCTAGAATTGTAGGTGGAGCTGGAGATGGAGCAAAAGCTAGACCTGGAGATGGAGCTGGTGATGGAGCAAAAGCTAGACCTGGAGATGGAGCTGGAGATGGAGCAATAGCTAGACCTGGAGATGGAGCTGGAGATGGAGCAAAAGCAAGACCCGGTGATGGAGCTGGAGATGGAGCAAAAGCTAGACCTGGAGATGGAGCTGGAGATGGAACAAAAGCTAGACCCGGAGATGGAGCTGGTGATGGAGCAAAAGCTAGAACTGGAGATGGAGCTGGAGATGGAGCAAAAGTTAGAGCTGGAGATGGAGCTGGAGATGGAGCGAAAGCTAGCTGGAGATGGAGCAAAATCTAGAGCTGGAGATGGAGCTGGTGATGGGGCGAAAGCTAGAGCTGGAGATGGAGCTGTAGATGGAGCGAAAGCTAGAGCTGGAGATGGAGCTGGAGTTGGAGCGAAAGCAAGACCTGGAGATGGAGCTGGAGATGGAGCGAAAGCTAGACCTGGAGAGGGGGCTGGAGATGGAGCGAAAGCTAGACATGGAGATGGAGCTGGAGATGGTGCGAAAGCTAGACCTGGAGCTGGAGCGAAAGCTAGACCTGGAGATGGAGCTGGAGATGGAGCGAAAGCTAGACCCGGAGATGGAGCTGGAGATGGAGCTCCAACTCGAGCTGCACATAGAGCTGGAGATGGAGCGAAAGCTAGACCCGGAGATGGAGCTGGAGATGGAGCTCCAACTCGAGCTGCACATAGAGCTGGAGATGGAGCGAGAGCTAGACCTGGAGATGGAACTGGAGATGGAGCAATAGATAGACCTGGAGATGGAGCTGGAGATGGAGCAAAAGCTAGACCTGGAGACGGAGCTGGAGATGGAGCAAAAGCTGGACCTGCAGATGGAGCTGGAGATGGAACAAAAGCTAGACCGGGAGATGGAGCTGGAGATGGAGCAAAAGGTAGACCTGGCGATGGAGTTGGAGATGGAGCAAAAGCTAGACTTGGAGATGGAGCTGGAGATGCAGGAAATGCTAGAGCTGGAGATGGAGCTGGAGATGGAGCAAAAGCTAGACCTGGAGACGGAGCTGGAGATGGAGCAAAAGCTGGACCTGCAGATGGAGCTGGAGATAGAACAAAAGCTAGACCCGGAGATGGAGCTGGAGATGGAGCAATAGCTAGACCTGGAGATGGAGCTGGAGATGGAGCAAAAGCTAGATCTGGAGATGGAAAGGGAGATAGAGCGGGAGATGGAACTGGAGATGGAGAAAAAGCTAGTCTTGGAGACGGAGCTGGAGATGGAGCAAAAGCTAGAACTGGAGATGGAGCTGGAGATGGAGCAAAAGCTAGACCTGGAGATGGTGCAGGAGATGGAGCAAAAGCTAGACCTGGAGATGGAGCTGGAGATGGTGCGAAAGGTCGGCCTGGAGCTGGAGATGGAGCGAAAGCTAGGCCTGGAGATGGAGCTGGAGATGGAGCGAAATCTAGACCTGGAGATGGAGCTGGAGATGGAGCGAAGGCTAGACCTGGAGATGGAGCGAAAGCTAGACCCGGAGATGGAGCTGGAGATGGAGCTCGAGCTCGAGCTGGACATAGAGTTGGAGATGGAGCGAGAGCTAGACCTGGAGATGGAGCTGGAGATGGAGCGAGAGCTAGGCATGGAGATGGAGCTGGAGATGGAGCGAGAGATAGACCGGGAGATGGAGCTGGAGATGGAGCGAGAGCTAGACCTGGAGATGGAGCTGGAGATGGAGCGAGATCTAGACCTGGAGATGGAGCTGGAGATGGAGCGAGAGCTAGACCGGGAGATGGAGCTGGAGATGGAGCAAAAGCTAGTCTTGGAGACGGAGCTGGAGATGGAGCAAAAGCTAGACCTGGAGATGGTGCTGGAGATGGAGCAAAAGCGAGACCTGGCGATGGAGCTGGAGATGGAGCAAAAGCGAGACCTGGCGATGGAGCTGGAGTTGGAGCTAAAGCTAGACCTGGCGATGGAGCTGGAGATGGAGCAAAAGCAAGACTTGGCGATGGAGCTGGAGATGGAGCAAAAGGTAGACCTGGCGATGGAGCTGGAGATGGAGCAAAAGATAGATCTGGCGATGGAGCTGGAGATGGAGCAAAAGATAGACCTGGAGATTGAGCTGGAGATGGAGCAAAAGCTAGACCTGGAGACGGAGCTGGAGATGGAGCAAAAGCTAGACCTGGAGATGGTGCTGGAGATGGAGCAAAAGCTAGACCTGGAGATGGAGCTGGAGATGGCGCAAAAGCTAGACCAGGAGATGGAGCTGGAGATGGAGCAAAAGCTGGAACTGGAGATGGAGCTGGAGATGGAGCAAAAGCTAGACCTGGAGACGGTGTAGGAGATGGAGCAAAAGCTAGACCTGGAGATGGAGCTGGAGGTGCAGCAAAAGATAGACCTGGAGATGGAGCTGGAGATGGAGCAAAAGCTGGAACTGGAGATGGAGCTGGAGATGGAGCAAAAGCTAGACCTGGAGATGGTGTAGGAGATGGAGCAAAAGCTAGACCTGGAGATGGAGCTGGAGATGCAGCAAAAGATAGACCTGGAGATGGAGCTGGAGATGGAGCGAGATCTAGACCTGGAGATGGAGCTGGAGATGGAGCGAGAGCTAGACCGGGTGATGGAGCTGGAGATGGAAAGAGAGATAGACCGGGAGATGGAGCTGGAGATGGAGCAAAAGCTAGTCTTGGAGACGGAGCTGGAGATGGAGCGAGAGCTGGACCTGGAGATGGTGCTGGAGATGGAGCAAAAGCGAGACCTGGCGATGGAGCTGGAGATGGAGCAAAAGCGAGACCTGGCGATGGAGCTGGAGTTGGAGCTAAAGCTAGACCTCGCGATGGAGCTGGAGATGGAGCAAAAGCAAGACTTGGCGATGGAGCTGGAGATGGAGCAAAAGGTAGACCTGGCGATGGAGCTGGAGATGGAACAAAAGCTAGACCTGGAGATGGTGCTGGAGTTGGAGCAAAAGCTAGACCTGGAGATGGAGCTGGAGATGGCGCAAAAGCTAGACCAGGAGATGGAGCTGGAGATGGAGCAAAAGCTAGAACTGGAGATGGAGCTGGAGATGGAGCAAAAGCTAGACCTGGAGATGGTGCAGGAGATGGAGCAAAAGCTAGACCTGGAGATGGAGCTGGAGATGCAGCAAAAGCTAGACCTGGAGAGGGAGCTGGAGATGGAGCGAAAGCTAGACATGGAGATGGAGCTGGAGATGGTGCGAAAGCTAGACCTGGAGCTGGAGATGGAGCGAAAGCTAGACCTGGAGATGGAGCTGGAGATGGAGCGAAATCTAGACCTGGAGATGGAGCTGGAGATGGAGCGAAGGCTAGACCTGGAGATGGAGCGAAAGCTAGACCCGGAGATGGAGCTGGAGATGGAGCGAGAGCTAGACCGGGTGATGGAGCTGGAGATGGAAAGAGAGATAGACCGGGAGATGGAGCTGGAGATGGAGCAAAAGCTAGTCTTGGAGACGGAGCTGGAGATGGAGCAAAAGTTTTGAGGATGTGACGAGTAAAAATGGATGAAGAGGTGCCAGAGGATGTAGTGTATCTAGACTTTCAAAAAGCCTTTGATAAGGTCCCGCAGAGGAGACTGGTGACAGAAATTAGAGCACATGGTATTGGCGGTAGGGTGTTCACATGGATAGAAAATTGGTTGGCAGACCTAAGGCAAAGAGTAGGAGTGAACGGGTCCTTTTCAGAATGGCAGGCAATGGCGAGTGGAGTGCCGCAAGGATCGTGTTAGGGCCGCATATGTTTACCATATATATAAATGATTTGGAAGAGGGAATTAGGAGCAACACTAACAAGTTTGCGTATGGCACAAAGCTGGGTGGCAGTGTGAACTGTGAAGAGGATGGTAGGAGATTGCAGGGGGACATGGACAGGTTGATTGAGTGGGTAGATACGTGGCAGATGCAGTATAATATAGATAAATGTGAGGTTATCCACTTTGGCGGCAAAAACAAGGGGGCAGATTATTATCACAATGGGGTTAGGTTAGGTAAGGGGGAGGTACAGCGAGACCTGGGTGTCCTTGTACACCGTTCACTGAAAGTTGGCGTGTAGGTACAGCAGGCAGTGAAGAAAGCTAATATTATGTTGGCCTTCATAACAAGATGATTTCAGTACAGGAGTAAAGAGGTTCTTCTGCAGTTGTATAGGGCTCTGGTGAGACCACATCTGGAGTATTGTGTACAGTTTTGGTCTCCTACTTTGAGGAACGAAATCCTTGTGATTGAGGCAGTGCAGCTTAGATTCACGAGATTGAACCGTGGGATGGCGGGACTGCCATATGTGGAAAGATTGAAAAGACTAGGCTTGTGTTCACTGGAGTTTAGAAGGATGAGGGGGGATCTTATAGGAACATATAAAATTATAATAGGACTGGACAAGCTAGATGCAGGAAAAATGTTCCCAATGTTGGACGAGTCCAGAACTAGGGGCCACAGCCATAGAATAAAGCGAAAGGCCATTGAAGACTGAGCTGAGAAAATACTTTTTTACCGAGAGAGTTGTGAATTTATGGAATTTCCTGCCACGGAGGGCAGTGGAGGCCAAATTACTGGATGGATTTAAGAGCGAGTTGCATAGAGCTCAAGGGGCTAGTGGAGTCAAGGGATATGGGGAGAAGGCAGGCACGGGTTATTGATAGCGGGCGATCAGCCATGTTCATATTGAATGGTGGTGCTGGCTCGAAGAACCGAATGGCGTCCTCCTGCACCTATTTGCTATGTTTCTATGACATTTAAGGACAGCTGTAAGTGGTCTTTTGATGGGAAGATGGTTAATCAACGACCAGAGCGGAAACTATAGGTGTGAGAGAAAACGATTTGAGTTGCGAATTGTGAAGCCCGAGAAAGAAATATTGGTGGCGGGTCCAATAGGTGGAGGGGAAAAAATAGGTGTGAGTCTTAGCGCGGCACCGATAATTGGCGGGTGAAGTAAGGTGGGGAAAAGGAGAAGGAGCTGGGTAGATGTTAGATGTTACCTGAAATTGGAGAAATAATTCATAAAAAATATTTATAAAATAATTCATAAAAATCATACTGCGGTGGTCGGGAATCGCACCCTGATACTGATACAGTTCCAGTCCCGTCCATTTGATGTTCGCATTCTCCAGAAGACCGGTTTTACACAAGGCTCAGTGATTCTTCTCCCGGAATGCGACTGAAGTGAGAGTGGACATCTGCAACAGTTGATGAACTACAATCTCTCCACATCTGCCTCTCACATCAGCAACCACGAAAACAAATCCTGATTAGAAATGTAACAACAAGGAACTGCAGGTGCTAGTTTATACCAATTAGCCACAAAATCTGGAATAACTCGCTGTCAGGTAGCCTCTCTGGAAAACATGGATTGGTGATGTTTCGGGTCGATGCCGTTCGTCAGGTAGAGTTACGACATCCATTACACCTCACACGCCACTCAACTCTTCAATAGCTTGCAATTTCAAGGTCACATTGCCTCATTGTTACCATGGGGTTAATCGACATGTCTGGCATTCTCCTGTGCTCTTTATTATTTATTTGCATGGCTATATGGCGGCCACACATTTCACTGTACCAACTCGTACATGTGACAAATACATGTAGCTTGTATCTTATATCTTGTATTAAATTATCAACCCTATCGTTCTAAACTACGCACACCTGGCTTCCATCTCCATCCCAAAAATCACAAACAGGATTGCACTGGCAGACCTATTGTGTCTGCGTGCTCCTGCCCTTTTTAACAAATCTCCACCTTCCTCAATTCCACCCTATCCTCTTTGTCCAGTCCCTTGCCACATATATCCCAAACTCCTAAAATCATCCTCAGCTTTTGCAATAACTTTCAATTACTGGGCCCCCGTTGCTCCATTTTCACCGTAGGATACTCACCACTTCTGCCGATCTCGTCATCCACAATTATCCAGACTAATTGTTCGAAGGTCACACAGGCCCAAGGTCCAAAGTCCAAGGTTTCTATCTCACCTCGGAGGAAGCCTTCGAGGTGAGAACTTTACTCACCTCGGAGGAAGCCTTCCTTCAGTCAATCCCCTCACACGCTGGTCTGGCTGCTTCTCCTCTGCGACCTTAAAGGCATTAGCCCGCGTCTCGGGATTGTTTACCTATTCACTCATATCTTTTGCTCAATGACTAGCCCGGGTTAGGTGTCGCATTTGGCCCCAATAGTGTGTTGGTGGAAACAGGGAAGGACACAAAATGCTGGAGAAAAGCCGCGGGTCGGGCAGCATCTCTGGGGAACATGGATATGTAATGTTTCGAATCGGGACCGTTCTACAGACTGACTACGTCCATGGTAAGGCAATGGGGGACCATTGAAATGAGACTTTCAATTTTAAAGTTATTGAGTAGTTGAAGGGTGTGTAAGGCGTATTGGATGTATTTGGAAAGGGACTTGATGGGGGTATGATGGGAACGAAGCACGTGCCGATCAGATCAGTGCGGCAGGTGCATGCGGAGACGATGGGTCTGTCAGGGTAGTACCGTTTGTGGACAGTGAATGGCTGAGACATCCTAATTAATTGAATGGATAGTTGTCTTCATTAGATAAATCAAATGTGTGTCCTGTTGGAAGCGGCCTATTTGAGGTGTAATATAAGACACTGGCTCAAGAGTCTGCGCCAAGGAGGCGACAGTTATCTGGTTGTGTGTTTAATTTAATTTAACATTTGAAATTATTGGCGTGAAGGGATGAGAATTACTGCAGTGCGTTTGCTGCAGGGCGGGGCACTGACTGCACCACCTGTGCGAACTGTGTACAGATGAACATCCTCTAGGACGAGCTTGATGACCTGCGGAAGACGGATACTTCCTGTCTGGACCTACAGACATGTCTTCACTCCAAAAGTACGAGGTGCAACGGTTACAGGCGGAAAGGAAGGGGATGAAACTTGTTCACGGGACCTCGGTGGAGTGCCTCATAAAAACAGGTACACCCTCTTGGGAGCTATCGGGGCTGAAGAAGGTTCCAGTGTGAGCTGCGGACAGGTCTGTGACTCAAACCCTGGTGCTGAGGCTCGACCCGCTCGACCGGCTCGACCGGCTCGACCGACGTCAAGCAGCCATAGTGTAGTATGACTCCATTGTCAGAGGTGCGGATAGAAGATTCTGTGGCGACAGTCGAAACTCGGGGAAGGTGCGTTGCCTCCCTGGTGCCAGGGCTCACGGTGTCTCAGACCGACTTAAGAACATCCTCGAGAGGGAAGGTGAATAGCGGGAAGTAGTTATTGATGTAGGCACAAATGACGTGGGTAAGAAGAGCTAGGAGGTTCTGCAACGTGAATATAGAGAACGAGGTAGGAGGCTGAAAAGCAGGACTTCTAGGGTGGTTATCTCTGGGTTGCTTCCAGTACCTCGTGCTAGTTAAAGTAGGAACTGGAAGATAGGGGATCTGAATGTGTGGCTGAGCAGTTGGAATGGGTGACCTGTATAAAAGGGACGGGTTGCAACCTAATTGGAGGGGAACGATATTCTGGCATGCAAGTTCGGTAGTGTTCCACGGGTGTGATTAAACTTGAAAGTGGTGGGGGGGTGGGGGGTGGGGGGGGGGGGGGGCTGGGCGTATTCACCAACGTGGATGCGTATGCGCATGCGTGCAGTTAACGTGAAAGGGAGTGTAGGAAAGGTGATACCACCCGCTCAGAATATATAAAAGTATCCAAAAAGGAACTATTTACACAAAGGTGGTGTTTGGAATCTGAATCGTTTCGTATGTGATTCGAGGTACTTTCACAATGCCGATGATACTCAGATTCGTTTTTGAACGGTGTTGAAGTAAATCGACCGTACTGTTCGTGATTAGTATAGACAAATAGCAGGAAGCAACCGCAGATTCTGGTTTACAAAAAAATACACAAAATACGGAGTAACTCCACGAGTCGAGCAGCAACCCTAGCACGGTTCAGGCCGAGAGCTGCGAATGTATTACAGCGGAAGACATGTGGGCGAAGGGAACAAATAAGCGTGAATCCCGTTGCTGCAAATAGTTGAGTACACGTTTTTGTCCAGGTGTCCTTTAATTGTTAATACGTATGAGGGTTTTGCAGAAGGGGCTAGTTCCAACTGCAAATGCATGCTCAGGATTAGTTGGGAAATGATGGGTTGTAATACTGTTGTTAACTATGCTGCATGGTATTCGCGCCATTATTCGTGATTGGTCTAGGATATGGGTCTTGCCCTAATTGTTTACATTACCTGGTAAAATGTTTATTTGCTTAATACAACTGTTTCCCATTAAGTGCTTTCAGTAGAAACAAGGTTGTCTGATATTCTGGGTTATGGAACTGTTAATTAAAGTATTTCATGATTTTATAGATGATTGGCTTGTAGGGGGGTTGCCCCTCGCCCGTGTATTTCGTGCCGAGGGACCGTGAAGGTATAAAAGAGACGAGAGCACATGAGAGTGTTCCGATCTTCTGCGGTAGCACTTGGGACGGCGATGACCTTCCGGAGGTGTTCTATTCGCACGAGGCTGAAGGGCTTGGACTTGTAGAGACAAGGATCGGACCCGCGGTGCTAGAATAGATATCGTATAGTTAATGTGTTTGTGTTTGAAAAATAAAGTTTGTTGATTCAATGATACAGTTAGTGGACTTGATTAATTTAGTAGATTCTGTGTGTTAGTGAACCAGTCTAACGGGGTGAGATTAGGACCGGAATTACAGTTGCAGATGTAACATCGTATGTAGTTACAGAAGAAGGTACCAGTGGAAGGGGTAGATTGGGTGGGAAGTGATGAGAGAATCAATGAGTTAGGAGGGAAACGTATTTGTGGAGCGCGCAAGAAGGTGGAGATGGGAAGATGTGACTAATTGCAGTATCACTTTGGAGGTGAGGGATATGTCGGAGAATAGATGCGTTTGATGCAAAGGCTGGTGCGGTGAAAGGATAACACTAGTGGAACTCTGTCTGGTTCAGTCTGTGTGGGGGAGTGAGACGGGAACTACGGGACCGAGTGGTGGCGCGAATGAAAATCCTAATTTTGGGCGTAGATGTGGCAGAGATGAGTGTGAGAAGGGGGTTACGGATTTGAACGAGGAACAGCAGGCGTAAGCGTAGTCTAGGTGACACTGGAAGTCTACAGGTTTGCAGTAGTCGTCAGTCGATAGTTTGTAATGGAGACAGAGAGATCCAGAAAGGGGAGAAATGCGTAGGAGGTAGTACAGGGGACTTAGGTGAAGATCGGTATGGACATGAGGTGTCTGTTTATGTTCCTTTTGACAAAACTACATCTATCAGTGCTGACGAATAGAGTGAAGTCCACGCTATGGGTAGGTGGTTGACAGACTATACGGGGTATCAAGAGATCAGTTGGTCACCTCTTTAAAAATAACTTTAAACAAGTTAGTAAATCGCGGTCTGCTGCAGGCGAAGTCATGCTCACTGTCTTCGATTCACTGTTTCCAGCTTTCAATGTCAGTTTATTGTCACAAGTACCAATTAAGGTGAAATTCTAATTACCATACAGTCATACTTAAAAAAAGCACCAAGACACAAACCTGCATAAACGTTAACATAAACGTCCGCCACAGCGGATTCCCTACATTCCTCGCAGTATTGGAAGCCAATAACGTCTAAACCTCTTTCACTTTATTGTCCCGCTGTCGGGACAGTCGAAACATCTGCAGTCGCGGCGATCGAAGCAGCTACAGCCGGCGATCGAAACCTCCGCGTCATGGCGATAGTAGTTCCTGCGTCGTGGTGGTCGAAGCTCCTGCGGCTAGGAGCTCTCGACGTCGGTCTCTGAGCAGACACCGCGGGGTCCATGATGTTATAGCCCACTGGCTCCCGCGGTAGTGCGCATAGATCGATCCCTGACAAAAGGATCGCAGGCTACACGATGGTAAGTCCGCAGGCTCCCGTGGTGGAGCTCCTGAAGTCGGTTTCCTGCAAAGGCCGCCAACTACGATAAGAAACAAAATCGCCGTCGAGGGAAGAGATTGGAAAAAGGTTTCCCGCAACGCAACCACCCCACCCCCCGCCCCCCAATGCAACATGCTAAATAACAGTAAAACATACATTTAACACATACCGACAAGCAAAGAAGGAACGGACAGACATACTGTTGGCGAGCATCCATTGCTATCGCCAACCGGTGGAATACAAAGTCAAAGTCAAAGTCAAAGTCTTCCATTCCTTTCCTTTTTAGGGAACGAATGTCCTGTAGTTCAGTACGTTTCATTGCCGGACGCCACACATACGCACAGCACGATGAGCTGGAATGGAACGCGCCCCATGATACCAAAGACCGGCAACAATTGCTGGAGAACTCAGCGTGTATGGTGGAATCTCTGAAGAAAAAGGATGGGCGAGGCTACGGCAAAGACCTGCTGCAGATGGAAGGCAGACTTGTTCAGTATTCCATCGGCGATTGGAGATCCGAACCGTCTCCAGTGCAGTGTGACTCTGTGACGTGATCACCAGACTCGCTCTAACAACTAAAACACATTAGGACTCGGTGATACGTTTACACTCGTTTAAAAAAGAGAAACCACATCCTTAGCAAATAATTCAACACGAGCATGGCCTTTAATGAGCGATGTTTCGATGAAGACGCCGGGAGAAGTGAAAGTCTGAAAGGTGCAGGTATTCGGTGGATACAAATCTAAGGGCATGAACATTGAATTCTCACATTTTTGGTAACCAATCACGCTCTCCCCCACTCCCCCCCCCCCCCCACTTCCCCAAGCTGTTCTCCATCTGGACTCGCACCCATTTCTCCCCGGTCGCTCCCCCTCCCATTGAACCTACATTCTTTGCTCTGCTTCTCAAAACAGAGTGCACAACCGTTCCTCCTTCATAGTGTTTAGTATCCCTGCCCGTAACACAGGAGACCAGGTTTTAATACCTTGATGAGGATACGGTGTTTCTCTTTCTAAATATAACCGGTTTTGAACAATTTGAAAAATGTTGAGAGCCACAGGAATCTATTTGTTGAAGTGATCGTGTGTTTGAACATTCAGAATGAACTTAAAACAGTACAGCGTAGGAAAAGGTTCTAAGGCCCACCATATCAATTTCGTACATGATGCAAAATGAATCTAATCTGCTAGCATACCTGTGATCCATATCCCTTCATTGCCTGCATATCCATCTAAATGCATACAATATTTGTCAACGCTACTATGTTATCTGCCTCCAACACCAGCCCTAGGAATGCGTACCACAATTATGTGTTTAAAAAAACAGGCGGTACACATCTCCATTTTACTTCGGAGTCACGTGAGTGACTACGTGAAGAACCCCGCCTGGCGCTGGAAACGGCATTACGTCGACGCTGACGGCAGAAGCAGGAGCTGCACAGACAGCTCCTCGACAGCGGTAGGTTCGGAACCGGCAGGTAAGTGCTGTTGAATTTTTTTTTTAAGACTGGAAAACTCCGTGCCTGGTGGAAACCAGGATTTTAAAGGATTTTAAAAACAAACTAAAAGTTTAAATTGAACAGATATACTCTGTTAAAATAACGGAGTTTTGAAAAGAAAGTCCCAGGGGAATACCCAGCCATCGGGACGAGAGATTAATTACGGGGCCGGTTCCGATACTGGTACCGTTAAAATTACGGTAGAGAGGTAAAAATGCTCCACAAACTTTTGGCAGGGAATTTTAAAAGACAGAAAGGCTGTACTTTAAAAATAAAAAAATAAAAAAAAAGTTAATAAAAATCGCGATATGGAAAAGTACTCCAAAATATAAAAAGAGACAAGTGTCACAGTACACAAACAGCCCAAAAAAGACCCTGAGGGGCTTGAATATACAAAATATAGCTATGTGCCAAATTGAGAATTGAACCCTGGTTTAAGGGTGGAGGAAGTCTCTTTGGATATAATTCCAAGTGGATCAGGGCTGCAAAAGACAGACCCTGCAAGTGGTGATGTGAATTATGAATGCACACCACAAATAAAAAAGTGAGGCCAGATGTGCCTGAGATAGCAAAAGATTTTGCTATATCTAAAGGAAGTGGTGAGGCTATGGAAGTAAACCTAGCTGCCAACATTAATTATATGGTATCTCACCAACTTCAAGAATACGATAAACGTTTATGTTTTATTAAAATATCAACGGTAAATACGTTTATAAATATCCATGTCTCAAATAATATGAGATATAAAAAATACAATTTCAAAGTATTTCAAAATGGTGCAAATAAGTAATACTTTCAAAATAAAATAAATTGCCATCAGCTGTGGAGCTCAATAGTAAGAAATATATATAATTTACCGAATCTGCACTATAGGTTTGCAGATCAATACAAATCAGGATATTAAACTCCTGATTATTATAGAATAAACCTGTCTTATGATAAATCAAAGATATTAATTACAAAAGAACAGACTACTGATCTTTAAACTTTGGGGAGAAAAAACTATGATCCAATGAAAAATTTTGATAATGGATCAAAACAAAGGCAAAGATATTTTAACTTGCGGTGAAAAAACTATGATCCAATGAAAGATTTGATAATGGATCAAAACAAAGGCAGAAGTGGTATAACCAAACATAGCCTTATCTAAACCTATATAATTGGGGAAAGAAGGCTTGAAGTACGTTGAAAAGATGCAAACATCTGGTTACAAAATAAGTTCATGAAATCTCCAATTATGGGGAATTACAGGTGTATTATGATTGTTAACCAATATAACTAAGGAAGGATTGGTTCACCTGTATAAGAAAACTTTAAAAATTGATTTCAGGTTTGCACTCAAAAGTTATTTTAATAAGAAGGGGTACGTACATGTATATTATAAAATTACCTCAGTGTAAAGATTTCATGGTATAAACCATACCAAACATCATTATATTTACACTTTTACAGTGTAAGAAAATGGAAACATCTAGAACATTGAAAAACTGTTGTGATTAACAAAGTGTTAATCAATATTACAGGTGCTTGAAATTAATTAAAGTGGATCAAGCTGTGCAAGTTAAAACATTGTCCAAACAATCAATCAGTTCACGGCTGTTAAACCGAATACTGAAGGAACAATTATACTGATAAAAGATCAGCACTTGCACTAATGAGGTCATGGTCATGGGTTATCTCGATTACATTTAAATTGGAAGAGATAAGAGCAGCTGCAAATTAGTGCCTGCCATTACAAACCTGGTGGTATGTAAGGACCTGACCCAAATCTGAGGAAGGACATTATTGCCATAGAGGGAGTGCAGAGATGGTTCACCAGACTGATTCCTGGGATGTCAGGACTGTCTTATGAAGAAAGACTGGATAGACTCGGTTTATACTCTCTGGAATTTAGGAGATTGAGAGGGGATCTTATAGAAACTTACAAAATTCTTAAGGGGTTGGACAGGCTAGATGCAGGAAGATTGTTCCCGATGTTGGGGAAGTCCAGGACAAGGGCTCACAGCTTAAGGATAAGGGGGAAATCCTTTAAGACCGAGATGAGAAAGACTTTTTTCACACAGAGAGTGGTGAGTCTCTGGAACTCTCTGCCACAGAGGGTAGTTGAGGACAGTTCATTGGCTATATTTAAGAGTGAGTTGGATGTGGCCCTTGTGGCTAAGGGGATAAGAGGATATGGAGAGAAGGCAGGTACGGGATACTGAGTTGGATGATCAGCCATGATCATATTGAATGGCGGTGCAGGCTCGAAGGGCTGAATGGCCTACTCCTGCACCTAATTTCTATGTTTCTATGTAAGAAGACCTGAAACGAAGGTAAACCTATAAGCATATCCTGCCGGCTTTAAGTTGTATGTGTGTGTGTGTGAACATTGATGAAAATGTTGCAGTAGGTAAGAGTCTCTGTGTCAATGAGACTGCTTATTACACACAAAAACCACATTGGGTTCAGTAAAAACTGATAGTTATAGAGGAATGTATTTCTAGATGGTTAAAAATTGGATACATTCAGTAGGAACTAGACACTGAAAGGTGGAAAAATCACTCTGTTAATGAGGAAAATACATTCACAGGAATGGCACAGGATGAGCCACTCGAGCAAAGATGCAAGGCCGCAGGAGGCTGTAGATTACTGTTAAAGTAAAACGGAACCAGTCATGGTGTCAGTTTTAGACACGCAATGTTCGGTTCTCTATAATTGTTGCTTTGTCATGCCATAAAAATATATATATCAATTGGTATTTGTGATAAACTTGCCTTTCAATGGAAAGGGCATTATTTTCATTTTTTATAATGTGAAATAATTTATCACATAACTTGAGGCAATGTTTGGGGAAAATGTGTTATTCGCTCGTTATTGTATTAAATGAGCCGTACTGTCGTATGGAATAAATTCTACGACACGAAAAACACAGAAAGCTTCAAACTCTTCACGTAGTCACTCACGTGACTCCGAAGTAAAATAGTAAGATTAAACGAGAACTTACCAGTTCGAAGTTTGATCGTTATTTTATGAGGAGTAACGATGAGGGATTACGTGCCCTCCACTCCCCACCCTCATAAAATGAATGATCATCTGGTAGTTCTAAATCTATGATGAGCCTTACTATCTTACTCCGGCTATTTGTGTTCTGTGTTTTTCATGCCGCTGCTTTGAAGAATGCCGTTTCCAGCACCAGGCGGGGTTCTTCACGTAATCCCTCATCGTTACTCCTCATAAAATAACGATCAAACTTCGAACTGGTAAGTTCTCGTTTAATCTTACTATTATATTTTGCATCTCCCACTTCAAAGTGGTACCCTCTCGTCATTGAAACATCCACCCTAGGATAAAAGTTCTGAGTGTCGACAATATCTATATACTCATAGGTGTATATACGTGTATCAGGACACAACCTCCAACGATCAGATGAAACAATCCACGTTTGTCACACTTTTGCTGGTAGGCAATGCCCCTATTCCAAACAGCATTGTAATAAACCTCGTCTGCGCCGCCTCCAGCACCTCCATATTGTTCCTGTAATTGAGCGACCAGAAGTGAACGCGAGACTCAAAATTAGGCCTAATTAAAGTCTTCGAGAGTTGCATTGTGACTTCCTCATTGTTATATTCAGTCCCAACAAAACGATATGCCTGTCAACCAGTCTATCTAGTAACGTTGCCATTTTCAGGCATCTAAGACCACAGGGTCTCTCTGCGCATGTTGTTGAAATTTTGCCGTAACCTGATGTGTTCCCCTTTAATTCGACATTTTACTTCGGAGTCACGTGAGTGACTACGTGAATAGAAGCCCGTACAGCCGTTGGTGCGTCATGACGTCAGACGCTGGTGCAGTCGGGCGGGGGGAGCAGCAGCGCTCCTCCGAGCGGTAAGTTTAAACCGCGGGTTACATGGAAAGCTGGAGAATTCAGCGGGTGCAGCGGCATCTAAGGAGCGAAGGAGATGGGCGACGTTTCGGGTCGAGACCCTTCTTCAGACTTCACCCTCCATTCTCCAGCAGTTTTCGTTAACAAGTTGAAACGAGGTAAGGTTTGTTGAAATACTTTACCACAGGTCTTTTTCTGCAACGGTTGGGAGTTTTTGTAGATATGTTGCAGAAAGGGAAGAAGGTGTCGGCGAGGCGCTCCGGGGGTAGAAAGGTAAAGTGGCAGGAGAGTGTTGAGGATGGAGGCCCGTCTGGTACACCTGGTCCGGTGCTGGCTACACAGCCAGTGGTTGCGGACCCACTGCCGGGGGGCAGTGGAGGCTTGTCAGTAGGGTGGAAGGCCACTGGCAAGTCTCTGTGGCCCGTAAATGAGTCGGGCCTGGAGGTTATACCCTCCATAGGAGAGTCCGTTTGCTCACGGCTCTCCCACGTCGAGATTCTATTTCAAAAGAATGCTCGACAGGGACCAGCTCCGTGGGGAGGAGTGGTGCCCAAGCCAGGCTGATGGAGAGCTTGTGCTAGCAGCACCTGTTTCAGGGCTGCAGAACTATCCTGCCTGTGAGGAGGATGTTCCAGCTCCGTGAGGAGGAGTGATGCCCAAGCCAGGCTGATGGAGAGCTTGTGCTAGCAGCACCTGTTTCAGGGCTGCAGAACTATCCTGCCTGTGAGGAGGATGTTCCAGCTCCGTGAGGAGGAGTGATGCCCAAGCCAGGCTGATGGAGAGCTTGTGCTAGCAGCACCTGTTTCAGGGCTGCAGAACTATCCTGCCTGTGAGGAGGATGTTCTATCAGGGCAGTTTGCTGACACTGTTTCTATGCTGGGGGAGAGCAAGGTGTTCGGTTGGAGGTAATTCCGAACATTGCTGGGAAGTTTGCTGATTGTAGAGAGGCAGGAAAGGCGATTGATGTAGAATTGGCCGAAGCCATTCAGTATATGCTCTCCCACCAGTTACAGGAGCTAGCTATGGATGAAGTAGCAAAAAACTATAAAGCTCCTGTTAATTGTGATCTCCTGAAGGTACCGGTGGTTAATCACCAAATTTGCATAGATGGGTTTGCCTGCTAGGGCCCAGGAGATGAAGTTTTAAAAAAAGTGCTTAAACTGTTGTAAGCAGGTATTACAGCTGTGGTGAAAGTTATTGATACAAATGATATGGTTGAAGCACACCAGGATGAACTGGGACTCCTTTGTAATGCATTTTGAAATTAATAATGTCGGGAGGGCCGCTATTAGGCCAGTGCTAACCCGAATTTGGCGAGTTGTGCAAACCGACCAGTGTACCACCACGAAATCTGTTGTTTGGTGGTAACCTTGCAAAAAGGGTCAGAGACTGTTATGAGGTTGTTATAACCATGGCCCTCATTAAGCCAGCTGGAAGCAAGGCAAAAAATGTTCTCTACAAGAAGTCGAGGACAACAAGGCAGCAAGGAAAGATGCTGGTAAGGAATATAACATTTGACAGACGATGAATTAACTGATGTTCCTGTTCAAATTGGGGAAGGTTAAAATTGTTCTCAAACAATGGCAGCAGTTGACATCAGATTTGTTCATACTTAGTGTATTGAAGGGGTGAAAAATTGGATTTTACTATGGCAGTCTACCTAATCAACATTTTCCGAGTCGTAAACTTATTTTTCAGATGAGGAAAATGTGCTTATTCAAGCAGAGATTCAGTCGTTACATAAGAAGGGGTAATTGAGCCTTCTGTCTATCAAAGTCAACAATTTCTGTCAAGTATATTTCCCAGATCTAAAAAGACTGGGGGATGTAGAATTATTCTGGATTTATCGAATTTGAACAAATTTGTTTGTTATAGGCATTTCAAAATGGAGAACTTTACCACGGGCAAACATCTAGTGTCCAAAGGGTATTATATGGCAATCATTGATTTAAAGAATGCGTATTACGCAGTGTCTATTCATGGTGATGATAGAAGATATTTGAAATTTATTTGGATGACTGAGCTGTGGCAATTCAGGACATTGCCGAATGGATTAACTTCAGCTCCTAGATTATTTACTAAATTGGTAAAACCTGTGTTAGCATTGCTTAGAGCTCAGGGGCATGTGGTATGGCCTATTTAGATGATTTCTGATTGTTGGAAAGACTCATGCTGAAACTCAATCATCAGTTTCAGTTGTTAAAATTACTTTTGAACAAATGGGATTTGTTATTCACCCAGGTAAATCTAAATTATCACCAGTCCAAATTATTGATTATCTGGGATTTACCATTAATTCCAATCACATGTTGGTAACTTTACCCAGGGATAAATTGAATCAGTTAATTGAGGACTGTGCTAATCTCGTTGGAGAACAACGGCCTTTGATCAGACAAGTAGCCAGTTTTATTGGGAAGTTGTTGCAGCCTTTCCAGCTGTGTAGTATTGTCCTCTGCATTATCAACAATTACAACCATCAAAGGAACAGGCACTGAGAATACAAAGGGGCTATTTTTGATAGGCCTATGCAGTTGTCAGCTGGGGCGATTGCTGACATACAATGGTGGATAGTACATGTTTCAAAAAAATTAAGGAAGGTTTCGTGGAATCACCGTCACTGATATTACAGACTGATGTGAGTGCACTGGGTTGGGGTGCAACAGATATGTCTTCTAGTTGTGGAGGCAGATGGAATGTGGATGAGACATCGCTTCCTCAATTAAGAGGGATTGATTATTTAGAGTTGTTGGGCACCTGGTATGGGCTCAAAGCTTATTGTTCTACAAGGAGGGATCTGCATGTGCAGCTCAGATTCACAACACCACAGCAGTGGCATATGTAAACCACATGGGTGGAGTTAAGTCACAGTCTTGTGATAGACTGGCTAACCAGATTTGGAGCTGGTGTATTGACCAAAATATCTGGCTTTCAGCACTTTATTTGCCAGGAAGAGGTCACGTCAGTTAATGACAACATTGAATGGATGTTAAATCAGGATGTGTTTAACCAAATGATTGATCAGTATGCATTGCCAGATATTGACTTGTTTGCATCTCGATTAAATCATCAGTTACCTAGATATGTTTCATGGTAACCAGATTCTGGGGCAGTAGCAGTGGATGCATTTTCGCTGCATTGGGGGAGGAATGTTTGTGTATGTATTTCCTTCATTCTGTCTCATCAGCAGATGTTTGCAAAAGATCAAGGAGGACACCGCTTCAGGGGTATTGGTAGTGCCAAATTGGCCTACACGAGCATGGTTTCCCGTTGTATTACAAATGGCTAGGGAGCCTTACATGCTTATGCCCAAGAATAAAAATCTACTGGTAAATCCAGTCACTGGGGATCAACATCCTTTATAGGATCGTATTGATCTGTTAATTTGCAGATTTTAAGGAGGCCCTACCTGGGGAGAGGACTGTCTCATCTGACGGTGGATGTTCTCACGTCGGCCTGCAGGGATAGTACACAGCAGCAATATATCACCTATATAAGGAAGTGGGAGCAATTCTGCCTACAGCAGGATATTGTATATCACACGGCAGGGATCACGGATGTATTGGAGTTTGTCAACTCTTTATTTTGACCAAAAAAATTAAGTTACAGTGCAATTAATTCAGCCAGAAGTGCTCTGTCTTCTTATTTACCTATGAATGCAGAATTGCATACAGTAGGGACACATCCGTTAGTTCACGATTCATGAAGGGAGTTTTCAATTTTAATCCTCCTAAACTCAGGTATGCCGGTATTTGCAATGTGAGTGAGGTTTTTATGCTTCTTCGCCAGTGGGCTCCGGTTACAAGCCTATCTATAGCCAAATTAACTATGAAGGTGGTCATGCTTCTGGTGTTGGTTTCAGCCCAACGTGTACAAACATTGCAAAAGCTACGGCTAGATAGAATGCATGTGGCGGCTGATGCCATTATATTTTATGTCTGTGATTTGCTTAAACATAATAAAAGAGGCATGACAGGATGTAAGATGGTGTTTTCAGCATACCCCGCAGATGATCGCTTCTGTATAGTCTCACATTTATCTCTTTACATTGAGATTACTAAACCTCTGAGAGGAATAGAGTTGGCTTTGTTTATTAGTCACAAAAAACCACACAGTAAGGTGTCGGTGCAAACTATTTCAAGGTCCTCGCGGCCACAGGATGGTCCAGTGAGCTAACTTTTCAGAGGTTTTGTCACAAGCCGATTTCAAGGCTCGGGGTGTTTGCTGATTCTGGTGTCAGTACTGTTACATTTTTCCCCTGAGTTAGAGGGGTTTGTTATGATTTGTTTGTAAATAAACTGTTATTTCATTTAACAAATGTACTACTGATGCATGATTGATTGTTAACGACTTTTGAGTCAATCCAGGCAGTGTGAACGTCGGATTTGAGTCTGCGGCGTGAATTCACAGTGCTTTGAAGTCTTCACGTAGTCACTCACGTGACTCCGAAGTAAAACAGTGAGATTAAACGAGAACTTACCAGTTTGAAGTTTGATCTTTATTTTATGAGGAGTCGAGTTGAGGGACTACGTGCCCTCCGCTCCCACCCTCATAGATCTCATCTGGTAGTTCTAGTTTTATCATCTTACCGTTATACTTCGGTCATTGTTAGCTGTGAATTCGTTCCGCTGCTTTGAAGATTGACGCACCAACGGCTGTACGGGCTTCTATTCACGTAGTCTCTCAACTCGACTCCTCATAAAATAAAGATGAAACTTCAAACTGGTAAGTTCTCGTTTAATCTTACTATTCCAAAGTATAACTCTCGGTTGCTCGCATTAATCTCCATTTGCCACGCCTTCCCACCCTCCCCCATATCTGCAGATGATCCTTATCACGCTGAATGTTTTGACAACTTTCCTTACTAGCGGCCACAACACCAATCCCATTGTCCTCTGCAATCTCACTCACTAACCCATCTGTACAGATGTCAAATTAACTCATACATTGGGCAGTGCAGACTCTAGTGAGCTCGAGACGGGAGATTCTCCCAGTATCTTACCGCAGAATTCATACTCCTTTCCCCTCCTCCCGACACTCCTTTCCTATTCCCAATACCATATAACCATATAACCATATAACAATTACAGCACGGAAACAGGCCCTCTCGGCCCTTCCAGTCCGTGCCGACCATTTGTTTTCCCCTAGTCCCATCTACCTGCACTGCACCATACCCCTCCATTCCCTTCGCGTCCATATACCTATCCACTTTACTCTTAAATGTTAAAATCGATCCTGCCTCAACCACTTCTGCTGGAAGCTGATTCCACACAGCCACCACCCTCTGAGTAAAGAAGTTCCCCCTCACGTTACCCCGAAACCTCTGTCCCTTAATTCTCATGTCATGCCCTCTTGTTTGAATCTTCCCTACCCTCAATGGGAAAAACGTATCCACGTCAACTCTGTCTATCCCTTTCATCATTTTAAAGACCTCAATCAAGTCCCCCCTTAACCTTCTGCGCTCCAAAGAATAAAGACCTAACTTGTTCAACCTTTCTCTGTAACATAACCATATAACCATATAACCATATAACAATTACAGCACGGAGACAGGCCCTCTCGGCCCTTCCAGTCCGTGCCGACCATTTGTTTTCCCCTAGTCCCATCTACCTGCACTCAGACCATACCCCTCCATTCCCTTCACGTCCATATACCTATCCACTTTACTTTTAAATGTTAAAATCGATCCTGCCTCCACCACCGCTGCTAGAAGCTCATTCCACACAGCCACCACCCCCTGAGTAAAGAAGTTCCCCCTCACGTTACCCCTAAACGTCGGTCCCTTAATTCTCATGTCATTCACATAGTTGCTGGAACCCTGGCAACATTCTACTAAATCTCCTCTGTACTCTCTCTATTTTGTTGACATCCTTCCTATAACTAGGCGACCAAAATTGTACACCATACTCCAGAATTGGTCTTACCAATGCCGTGTACAATTTTAACATTACTTCCCTACTCCTATATTCAATGCTCTGATTTATAAAGGCCAGCACACCAAAGGCTTTCTTTACCACCCTATCTACATGCGATTCCACCTTCAGGGAACTATGCACAGTTATTCCTAGATCCCTCTGTTCCACAACATTCCTCAATTCCCTACCATTTACCATGTACGTCCTATTTTGATTTGTCCTGCCAAGATGTAGCACTTCACACTTATCAGCATTAAACTCCATCTGCCATCTTTCAGCCCACTTTTCCAAATGGCCCAAATCTCTCTGTAGACTTTGAAAATCTACTTCATTATCCGCAACACCACCTATCTTCGTATCATCTGCATACTTACTTATCCAATTTTCCACCCCATCATCCAGATCATTGATGTACATGACAAACAACAGTGGACCCAACGCAGATCCCTGAGGCACCCCACTGGTCACCGGCTTCCAACCTGACAAACAGCCATCCACCGTTACTCTCTGACATCTCCCATTCAGCCACTGTTGAATCCATCTTGCTACTCCGCCATTAACACCCAGAGATTGAACCTTCTTAACCAACCTTCCATGGGGAACCTTGTCAAAGGCCTCACTGAAATCCATATAGACAACATCTACTGCTTTATCCTCATCAATTTCGCTAGTTACCGCTTCAAAAAATTCAAGTATCCTTTCCATTAATTTGCCCACCACTGACGTCAAACTAATAGGTCTATAATTGCTAGGTTTATTCTTTGAACCCTTTGTAAACAATGGAACAACATGCGCAGTACGCCAATCCTCCGGCACTATTCCCGTTTCTAATGACATTTGAAATATTTCTGTCATAGCTCCTGCTATTTCTACACTAACTTCCCTCAATGTCCTAGGGAATATCCTGTATTTCATCTTCGTCCCCACGTATCGTCTCCTCCGTGCTACCGTCCAACTATATCACCATCCACCTGGTTTTAGATTTCACTCCACTTTACCACATCTGATTCCCTTTTTGAATCTTGTTTTTTTACCTCTAGTCCAGTTCATTTATTCCACCCACCTGCCAATTAAATACCCCGCAACTGCAGCCACTTACCACCTGCCTGACATATTGCACCCCTTCTTTTTTTCCAGTTTTACCTCCCTACCATAATCAATGTGAAGTAGGGTCACAATCGAAAACGTCTCCTCCTCATTCTCTCCAGAGGTGTTGCCCGACACACTGAGTTCCTGTAAAACATTGTGTTTCGTCGAGATTCTAGCATCTGCACCTGTTTGACTTTCCATCGGTGTCAAAATTAGATGCAGAGATTGCTATCAGCTCCTCTTAATCCACCTCATTCGCTTCTCTCCTTCTCCCACCCCCCCCCCCCCCCCCCCCCCCCCCCCCCCCCCCCCCTTAACACTATGGTCATAACCACAGGAATGCTACAACGTAGGATGCGACATTATTTGTAAACGTCAGTAATTGGTGGTCCGAGCCCCATCGCATTCGCCGCTACGGGCGGCCCCATATTCAGGCCCTCTAGCCGGGATGAACATGATCAGCGGCTTGGACTCCGAATCGGCCACTTCCTGCCGGAGTCCGCATCTGATAGAAACATAGAAACATAGAAAATAGGTGCAGGAATAGGCCATTCGGCCTTTCGAGCCTGCACCGCCATTCAGTATGATCATGGCTGATCATCCAACTCAGTATCATGTACCTGCCTTCTCTCAATACCCTCTGATCCCTTTAGCCCCAAGGGCCACATCTAACTTTCTCTTAAATATAGCCAATGAACTGGCCTCAACTACTTTCTGTGGCAGAGAATTCCAGAGACTCACCACTCTCTGTGTGAAAAGGTTTTTCCTCATCTCGGTCCTAAAGGAATTCCACGTTATACTTAGACTGTGACCACTTGTTCTGGACCTCCCGAACATCGGGAACAATCTTCCTGCATCTAGCCTACCCAATCCCTTAAGAATTTTCTAAGTTTCTATAAGATCCTTCTCGGTCTTCTAAATTCTAGCGAGTACAAGCCAAGTCTATCCAGTCTTTCCTCATATGAAAGTCCTGACATCCTAGGAATCAGTCTGGTGAACCTTCACTGTACTCCCTCTATGGCAAGAATGTATTTTCTCAGATTTGGAGACCAAAACTGTACGCAATAATCCATGTGTTGCCTCACCAAAATCCTGCACAACTGCAGTAGAACCTCGCTGCTCTTATACTCAAATCTTTTCGCTATGAATGCTAACATACCATTTGCTTTATTCACTGGCTGCTGCACCTGCATGCCTACTTTCAATGATTGGTGTACCATGACACCCAGGTCTCGATGCATCTCCCCTTTTTCTAATTTATCACCATTCAGATAATAGTCTACCCTCCTGTTTTTGCCACTAAAGTGAATAACTCACATTTATCCACATTATACTGCATCTGCCATGCATTTGCCCACTCACCCAGCCTATCCAAGTCACCTTGCAGCCTCCTAGCATCCTCCTCACACCTAACACTACCCCCCCCCCCCCCCCCCCCACCTTAGTGTCATCCGCAAACTTGGAGATGTTACATTCAATTCCCTCGTCCAAATCATTAATATATATTGTAAATAGCTAGGGTCCCAGCGCTGAGGCTTGCGGTTCCCCACAAGTCACTGCCTGCCATGCTGAAAAGGACCCGTTTACTCCTACACTTTGCTTCCTGTCTGCCAGATGGTTCTCTATCCACATCAATGTGGGACCTTGTCGAAAGCCTTCTGAAAGTCTAGATATAACACATCCACTGGTTCTCCCTTATGCACTCTTCTAGTTACATCCTCGAAAAGTTCTATAAGTTTCGTCAGACATGATTTACCTTTCGTAAATCCATGCTGAATTTTTCCAATGATTTCACCACTTTCCAAATGTACTGCTATCCCATCTTAATAACTGACTAGCAGTTTCCCCACTACCGATGTTAGAATTCCTGGTCTGTATTCCCTGTTTTCTCTCTCCCTCCTTTTTTTAAAACTGGAGTTACATTAGCTACCCTCCAATCCTCATGAAATCTCCAGAATCTAAGGAGTTTTGAAAAATTATCACGAATGCATCCACTATTTCTGTGGCTACTTCCTTGAGTACGCAGTGATGCAGACTATCTGACCCTGGGGATTTATCGGCCTTTATCTATTCAATTTACCCAGCACCACTTCCCGGCTAACCTGGATTTCACTCAGTTCTTCCTCCTTATTTGACCCCCGGTCCCCTGCTATTTCCGTCAGATTATTTATGTCTTCCTTAGTGAAGACAGAACCAAAGTAGTTATTCAATTGGTCTGCCATGTGCTTGTTCTCCATGATCAATTCACCTATTCTGACTGCAAGGGACCTACATCTGTTTTAACTAATCTCTCTCTCTTCACATATCTATAAACACTTTTGCAGTAAATTTTTATGTTCCCTGCCAGTTTTCTTTCATAATCTATTTTCCCTTTCCTAATTAAGCCCTTTGTCCACCTCTGCTGGACTCTGAATTTCTCCCAGTCTATGCTTCATCTTTTGTTTTTCTACTATACCTGATTTCCCTTGTTATCCATGGATGCACTACTTTCCCTGATTTATTATTTTGCCAAACTGGGATGAACAATTGTTGTAGTTCATCCATGCAGTCTTTAAATACCTCCCATTGCACATCCACTTTCCATGGAACACCAATTAATTCTTTAATTAGATTATTATGTATGTTTGAAACAAGCAACTGGAAATGTTGCATTACAAAAAAAGACACAAAATGCTGTAGTAACTCCGCGGGTTCGGCAGGATCCCTGGATTACATAGGCAGATGACGTTTCGGGTTGGGACACTTCTCCAAATTGATAATGGTAAGGAGGGATATGGGAAAAGAGAGGGACATTGCATACGGTGAACACAGGTGGTGTTTTTTTGTACCAAGTTGGTTGGATATAGGTTAGAGCTGAAACAATACGCGCGGAATGGGTGACAGGGATGTGGTTTGGGTGATTGATAGATTAAACCTAAAATAGTAAGATTAAATGAGAACCTACCAGTTCGAAGTTTGATCTGTATTTTATGAGGAGTTACGATGAGGGATTACGTGAATACCCCGTCCAGCACGCATGCGCGACATTTCTTCAAAGCAGCGGTGTGGATTCACAGAAAAAACACAACAATTGAAATAAATATAGTAAAGAAAAAATAAGAACTTAATTACCAGTTGATCTGTATAATAGAGGGTGGGAGCGGAGGGCACGTAATCCCTCATCGTAACTCCTCATAAAATACAGATCAAACTTCGAACTGGTAAGTTCTCATTTAATCTTACTATTTTACTTCGCAGTCACGTGAGTGACTACGTGAAGACTTCAAAGCTCTGTGAATCCGAACCGTGTACCAGCTCATGCTTCACTCACTGTCTGAAGACCTTAGAGGGAGGAAGTATGTTATTACAATGAACAATAACCTGTTTGTGAACAATAAAGGTTTATTATTGACGACAAAAAACAGAGAGCTCCCCCGGCTTAAATTAAATATTAGCTGCAGACTCTAAAATTCTGTCTGCAAATGTAGCTTGTTCCGCCAGCGGCTTATTATAAAACCTTTGGAAAGTTCTTTCCGAGAACCATCCTGCTCTGGCCAGAATATGGTCCACAGGCACGTCCATTCGCCTAGCCGCCGACGTAGATGCAGCCCTGGTGAGTGAGATTTGTAAACATTAGTGTTGACTTCCGCGGACTTAAGCACCTGCTTGAGCCACCGTGCAATGGTTTGGCTCGTCACCTGACCATGAGGCTTCTTGTGGCTTATCCATAAGGATTTTTCTCTCCCTCTTAAGTTGTATGTTGTGTCTATGTAATTGGCGAGATGGGTCTTGGCACACAGCCGTGGGTCAGATGAATATGCCCGGAACTCCATGACTGGAGGCGTGGTACCTGGTCTAGTTTGTTTGACCAGTCCCTGAATATGAAATGTGAAACAGTCCAATGACTCTGTCATGCTGTCCAGCCTCAGAAGGTGGAGGGACTGTACCCTTTGAGCTGACACTAGTGCCATGAGCATGACTGATTTCAGAGTAAGTTGTTCCAGCGTGAGTGACCTGGGTGGTGGCCATCCCCTATGTACGTCAGTACAATGCTGACATCCCAGATCTGAGTGTACCTTGGTCTGGGAGAATTGGTGTTAAAAATGCCCCTCATGATTTTGACCACTAGTGGATGGGACCCCAAACCCAGTTGTCCTGCTGCTGGAACCAAATAAGCTGACAACGCACTCCTGGCTGTGTTAATGGCGCTGTAGCTGAGTCCTTCCCGATGTAATCCAACCAGAAACTCCACAACACTGGTGGCTGTAGCTGTAGTGTAGGTAGTTCCTGTTTTGGAGCAATACCGTTCCCATTTTCTTATGTTGGTCAGGTATTGTCTCCTGGTGGACTCCCGGTGGGATGCGGTCATCATATTGATGGCGTCCTCAGACAGTCCCAGGCCCAGTAGAGGTCTTTTTAGAATCTGCAAACCAGGAGATTGACTCTGTCATGGCACGGGTGACTAATGCCTGACACTGGGTGGGTTAATAATTCTCGACTGCTGGGGAATTCCAACGGTGTTTCAACAGCCATGTCGAGGGCCACTGGGAACCATGTCGGGTATTATCAAGTAGGCCAGTCGGGTATTATCAAGATTCCTGAAGCGGAATCCAATTGAATCTTGCGTCATACCCGACTGATGAGGCAGAAGGGAGGAAAAGCATAAAATAACATTTTCCCCCAATGCAGCGAGAATGCATCAACTGCTGCTGCCTCAAGATCTGGTTCCCAAGCGACATACGTTGGTACCTGGTGATTCAGCCTGGATGCAAATAGATCGATATCTGGTGTGCCATAGTGCTTTGTAATTTCAGCAAATATTTTGGGATTGAACATCCATTCGATGTTATCATTGAATTTGCGTGACCTGGTGTCTGCCACTGTATTTTGCTTACCTGGTAGGTAAGTTGCTGATAACCAAATATGTCTTCCGACACACCATTGCCAGATTAGGTTGACCAAATTGTCACACGATATCGACTTTACACCACCCATGTTGTTGATATAAGTCACCACCGTGGTATTATCTAATTGCAACCGGACATGTGCATGATGCGTATTAGATGAATATGCTTTTAAACCATAAAACGCACCCAACATTTCTAAGTAGTTGATACCCCGTGTCTGTAGGCAAGATGATTCAAAATTAGTCCATCTGCTCCCTGTGCTGGATTGCATGTTAGTTGCTCCCCAGCCCAAAGCACTGGCATCCGTTTGAATGGTTAATACTGGATTTGTGATTATTATGGGACTGGAACTGAGCCTAACCTTCCTTGTCCACCATTGTAACTCTGGAATGGATTCAGCAGTTAAATTCATAGCTCGGTCAAAGTGACCTGAGTTTTGCTTTAGTGCATGCACTTTTGCTCTTTGCAAATTTGGTAGTGCAAAGGCCCAAATTGTACAGCTGGAAAAGCTGCTACCATTTTACCAATAACTCTAGCTACCTGCCGTATGGTTGGCTGATGTTTATCCATGAGTTTGTTGCATGATAGTGCCAAGTCTGATGCTTTCCCCTTCGGCAGAGTTACAATCATGCGAACAGTATCAATCGTAAATCCAAGATGGTAGTGGACGGTGTAAAATTGGATTTATCTGGATGTATGACAAACCCCAAAGTTTCAAACAAAAGTTTGGTGGCTGCTGCTGCCGAAATGGCTGTCTCCAAGGTTTTCCCTACTATTAAAATGTCGTCTAAGTACGCCATGACTATATGCTTTTGTTTCCTCAATAATGCCAAGGCGGGTTTTAAGATTTTAGTGAACAACCTTGGAGCAGAGGTCCATTTGGTAAGGCTTTAAATTGCCATAGCTGTTTCATCCAGATAAACTTTAAGAATTTACGATGCTCCTTGTGTATGGGTACTGAGTAGTAGGCATCTTTTAAATCAATGCTTGCTAGAAAGTACCCTCTAGAAACCAATAGTCTGGCTGTTTCAAAAATTTCCATCTTGAAATGTATATACCTAACAGACTTGTTTAAGGTAGTTAAGTCAATGATGATGCGGCATCCACCATCTTTTTTGATTAGTGAAAATATTAGACACAAATTCCAAAGGTTCATGTTTTGTTCTTTCAATGACACCTTTTGCTAGTAGCCTCATCAGTTCAGCTTGACCCTCTTGTTTCTCTTTGACTGAGAGGGTGAATACCCTTTGGGGTATATGCTGAACTGGCGGAATGTTTTCATGAACAAAGTCAATTTTATAGCCATGAATGCTGCTGAGTATATACTTGTCATTAGTGATGGATTCCCATGCATCCAAAAACAAGTGCAATCTCCCCCCTGTTAGTATAGAGCCCCTACTGCTCATATGCTGAGAGGAACCAGACCCACCTACCTCCATGGTTACTGGTGCTTCTTCTGCCTCTTCGCTGGACGATGGGGCGTCTGCTGGGCTGTAGAGGGCTGCTGTTGATGTTGATGTTGATGTTGTTGGGGGTGGCGCATTTTCCATGGGGTCCGCTCTGGGCCCTGGCCTAAAAAAAGGCTTACGGGGAATGGTTGCGGACCCCGAGCTTTCACCAGTCCCATATGGTGGTCGACGACTGGTGGACGCCGTGGGGTACTGCCGCCTGGGTTTGTTAGGTCTGCTCGGTCCCAAACCTTCCGTAAATTGTTTATTTCATATTGAGTGGTGCACAGCAGAGCTAATGTGTCTTGCTGATTTGTGGAGATGTCCACACGATCAGTGGGCCGCGCATATGATGTTATTCCTGCAGTCAGGAGTTTAAGGATTTTCTGGAGCTTCAACTCCAGGTTCCTGATGTTCTGCCCCAAATGTCCACAAATTTGGCTGTTTACAGCTGGTACATTCAATGATGTATAATGTTCTGGGGCTGTATATTGTTCAAGAGCCTCATTGACCACCTGTTCTTGTAGGGGCTTTGAGGACAGGTGGTCAATGCTGGCTGCAAGTTTCGGCTCTAACGGCCGACCCTCTCGTGGAATGGCCACGTAGCGGTTGACCACACCCAGCAGCTCTTCCTGATCCTGTACACCCTGCGTACTCCGAACATCTTCAGCCAGCGACCTCTCTTCTTGACCAGCCCAGACCTGGTCGCCAATGCTGCCTTCAAAAGAAGGCGAAGCAATGGCCAGTGCCGTAAAGGGCACTGCGGGAGGGCCTGAGCTCCCTTGGCGAGTCTGCTGCTGCTCTCTCAGCAGATCTCGCTGGAGCAATTGCTCCGTAAGCCGTTCCATTCGGCTTAGGCGGCTGCCTGTGCCGCTCTCGAGCGGTGTGGCATCTTCATCCGAATCGTTGGATACTACCGCCCGGTTCTGGCTGCAGGTACCTCCAGACCGCTGCTCAGGCAGCACGAGCGGTGCTGGGCTCGGCGCGGTAGTTATTCCCGCCGCCTCTTGCCCCCCCCCCCCCCCCCCTCCAAAGAACATTCCTCAGAGGAGGACGAACGGGGGCGAGCTGCAGATTTCTTCCCTCTGGTCTTGTTCATTCTTTCTGGAAAACAAGCGAAAAAGAAACACACGGGCAAAAAAACACAGAGAAAAAGACACACGGCCACGGTAAAACTTACCTGTCGGCCCGACTTTTCAATTTGTAGCGGGAGCGCCTTGAACTCCCGTTCGTCGCGGGTGCACTGCATGAACGCTAATGTCGCGCATGCGTGCTGGACGGGGTCTTCACGTAGTCACTCACGTGACTCCGAAGTAAAATTTAAGAATTGAAAGTATAAACCGTATGGTCTCACCGATGTACAAGAGGCCACAATGAGAACAGAGCATGGAATACCGAATAGGTGAGTTACAGGAGGTGCACATGAACGTTTGCCTCACTTGGAAGGACTGATGGGTCTCTGGATGGAGGCGAGGGCGGAAGTATAGGAGCAGGTGGTACGTCTCCCGTATGTGCAAATACACGTACCTGGGGACGGGATTGTGTAGGTGGAAGGGATGGACCAACGGGGTGCATTGAGCATCTCTGTGGAGGGCGGGAATGGGTGTAGAAGGTGGGTTTACTTTGTAGGAGACGGAAGTGAATGGGGATTGAAGTTGGTTTCGCAACTTGGTGGCAGGAAGAGTCATCCAGAACACATTGAAAGTCAGTAGGAACGTAGTAGGCGCTTGTCGATAGTCTAGTCGCACAATACTCCCCCCAACCTCACAACCCTCCCCCCTAACCTGCCAAACCCCCGCCCCTACACGCCCCTGCCCCACACCCTTCCCCCCGGCACTAGACCCTAGACACTTACGCCGTCCCCACACACCCCCCGGACCACACCACGCCGTTCGACCCCATACCTCGCCCACTCGCTCCCACGCCCCTACTCCCAGCACCCACACCGTCCCCTCGCCAGTACACCTCTACCCCGTCCATTTCACCCACAATCCTTCCGCCCACCCACACAAACCTCCCTCCCGCCCACACACCCCACTTCCCACCCTCTCCCCTTGCCTTCTCCTTTCCCACACATGAAGAGGAGGGGGAGGGAGTGCTGGAGAATGAGCAGAAATGAGCTGTGCCTGCGCAGTTATCGGGTACGGCTGAGTGATGGAATATTGCGTTGGGGGAACGACTTGCGTTGGCGGAACGTGTGAGTGGTGGAATATTGTGTTCGGAAATGGGTTGCGTTGGGGGACTAGGACTCCCGTGTGACAGGTACAACGTGCCCCACTTAGTCTAGTGACATCTTAAAGTGAAGCGGTTACTTCACTGTTCACGCTGCACCCGTGGGGAGACGAACAGAGAAGTATCCGGTCTCCATCCGTATAAAACAGAGCGCACTTGCGCAGCCCCACCAATTCGCCTCAGCCGCTCCCACACGCTGACTATCGGGGTCTGGGAGAAAACAACACGCCACCATCAGCCGCTCGGAGAGTATGTGAATCCCGCCCATACAGACGCGGTCTCTCGGTGACTATCCACAGAAGCGGCCCAGCAAGCCCGTCAGATTGATCAACAAGTGGGAAAGTAAACCCAGCCGGCCGCCCGGCGCGGACCAGCCGGCGAAATCCCCGATCGCCATTGCTTCCTGGAGGCCGGATCAGTATCATGACGCCAAGTCACACGCAGACCGACAGGAGCTCCCTCACTGCACGGAGCGCAGATTTTCAAGCTGGAGGCCTGTCTCCACCTTGGATGTTTGCATGTTTCCGGCACTTTCTAGCGTTAGGTCACTAGCAGTCGTGCTTCCCTGATGTGATCAATACTGTCGTCGTCCCTGGAAGGACACACGGATCACATCCAATGCAATATGCCCCTGGTCGAGCTTGGGAGGCGTGGGCCGAGTAAAGCGATCGACATAAAATCCATTTGGGTCTCCCAGCGCAGGTGCGAATCCTGACCACTACGGCATTGGCAGTCCGCCATGAGAAACTGAAGCGGGTAATTTTGAAGGCCTGGTGACTGGGTGCAGCCAAAATGAATAACCCGCGGAAAAAGTTAGGACAAAAGTGGCAATACAGCAAAGCTTTTGGTCACACTGAAAAGTCGGTGGATAATTTGCGGAGACAAGTAAAATTGGCCTCATTACTGATCTGTAAATTTGCCTCGTTGGCTCCGTCCCCGAGACTTGCGGCCGAGAGTGTGCACTGCGCGATGATTCAACTCTCATCCACTGAACGCCCAAAAAATGTTAACACACGTTTCTTAACAGCTCATCACTGCACAAACTTGGGGAGTCGATGCTGCTCTCGCGGCCGCAAGGAGTGTCGGGATCTGTACACAGGAGGCTGAGTGATTCCAGGATTATCTGGTTTATGATGTCCGTGACAATCTGGACACGGGAGTAGTGAGGGGGCGTGAACAATAGCGGAAAATACACCAACGAATCTGTACATAAACGCTGTAATTGTCGGAAGGGTGCTTGCAATGTTTTGGATTATTTTTTGTCATTTTTCTGAATAAAGTTTGTTTTTTTTTAAAAACTCTCGGGCCAAAATCATTGATGCCGTTTGTGAAAAGCCGTTTCCCAGCCATGTTCCAGGTCAATCCCTTCCCACCCTGGGAATGCATCTCTTCTTGCCGCTCTGTTAGGTTGTCTCTGTGGCGCAATCGGCCAGCGCGTTCGGCTGTTAACCGAAAGGTTGGTGGTTCGAGCCCACCCAGGGACGCTGGTGACTTTTTGCTCTGCATGACGTTGAAAGCTAAGTAATGCTCTCAACGGAGGCGGGCACTCCCTGCTCCCGCCTCACTCTGCTCATTGGGAGACTACCTGCGGTTTAACAGGAGAAACTCTGCCGCATCTTTGGAGAGAAGGAATCGGTGACGTTTCCTGTCGAGACCATTCTTCAGACTTGTCAAGGGAAAGGGAAGCGGTGTATATAGATGGTAATAACCACATAACCATATAACCATATAACAATTACAGCACGGAAACAGGCCCTCTCGGCCCTTCCAGTCCGTGCCGACCATTTGTTTTCCCCTAGTCCCATCTACCTGCACTCAGACCATACCCCTCCATTCCCTTCACGTCCATATACCTATCCACTTTAGTCTTAAATGTTAAAATCGATCCTGCCTCCACCACTTCTGCTGGAAGTTCATTCCACACAGCCACCACCCTCTGAGTAAAGAAGTTCCCCCTCACGTTACCCCGAAACTTCTGTCCCTTAATTCTCATGTCATGCCCTCTTGTTTGAATCTTCCCTACCCTCAATGGGAAAAACGTATCCACGTCAACTCTGTCTATCCCTTTCATCATTTTAAAGACCTCAATCAAGTCCCCCTTAAACTTCTGCGCTCCAAAGAATAAAGGCCTAACTTGTTCAACCTTTCTCTGTAACATAGTTGCTGGAACCCTGGCAACATTCTAGTAAATCTCCTCTGTACTCTCTCTATTTTGTTGACATCCTTCCTATAACTAGGCGATCAAAATTGTACACCATACTCCAGAATTGGTCTTATCAATGCCTTGTACAATTCTAACATTACTTCGCTACTCCTATATTCAATGCTCTGATTTATAAAGGCCAGCACACCAAACGCTTTCTTTACCACCCTATCTACATGCGATTCCACCTTCAGGGAACTATGCAGAGTTATTCCTAGATCCCTCTGTTCCACAGCATTCCTCAATTCCCTACCATTTACCATGTACTTCCTATTTTGATTTGTCCTGCCAAGATGTAGCACTTCACACTTAACAGCATTAAACTCCATCTGCCATATTTCAGCCCACTTTTCCAAATGGCCCAAATCTCTCTGTAGACTTTGAAAATCTACTTCATTATCCACAATACCACCTATCTTAGTATCATCTGCATACTTACTTATCCAATTTTCCACCCCATCATCCAGTAGCAAAAAGAGGAGGGCAATTGTAATAGGGGACTCTATAGTTAGGGGGTCGGATAGGCGATTCTGTGGACGCAGTCGGGAGACCCGGATGGTAGTTTGCCTCCCTGGTGCCAGGGTCTCGCATGTATCAGAACGTGTCCAAAAGATTCTGATAAGGGAGGGAGAGGAGCCTGATGTTGTGGTACACATAGGTACCAATGACATAGGAAGAAAAAGTGACGAGGTCCTGAAGGGAGAATTTAGGGAGTTGGGGGGATAGTTAAAGAGAAGGACCAAAAGGGTAACGATTTCAGGATTACTGCCTGTGCCGCGTGACAATGAGAGTAGGAATGAAATGAGGTGGAGGCTAAATGCGTGGCTGAGGGACTGGTGCAGTGGGCAGCGATTCAAGTTTCTTGATCACTGGGACCTCTTTTGGGGAAGGCATGATCTGTACGCAGAGGACGGGTTGCACTTGAACCCGAAGGGGACCAATATCCTGGCAGGGAGATTTGCAAAGGCTACTGGGGAGACTTTAAACTAGAAAGGCTGGGGGGAGGGACTCTGGTAGAGGGGGCTAGGGGACAGGGTGTGGGGCAAGAGGCAGGGAAGGGAAGCACTCGGACCCAAAATGTAGGCGAGAAAGATGAAAAAGATAATAGACAGAGAATAAAGGATGGTGGGTTCATAAAATGTGCATATTTTAATGCTAGGAGCATTGTAAGTAAGGTGGATGAACTTAGAGCCTGGATTGACACCTGGAAATATGATGTTGTGGCAATCAGTGAAACATGGTTGCAGGAGGGCTGTGATTGGAAACTAAATATTCCAGGATTTCGTTGCTTCAGGTGTGATAGAATTCGAGGGACCAGAGGTGGAGGTGTTGCATTGCTTGTCAGAGAAGATATTACAGCAGTGCTTTGGCAGGATAGATTAGAGGGTTGGTCCAGGGAGGCTATTTGGGTGGAACTGAGAAGCGGGAACGGTGTAGCAACACTTTTAGGGATGTACTATAGACCGCCAAATGGGGAGCGAGAATTGGAAGAGCAAATATGTAAGGAGATAGCAGATATTAGTAGTAAGCACAAGGTAGTGATTGTGGGAGATTTCAATTTCCCAAAAATAGACTGGGAAACACATTCTGTAAATGGGCTGGATGGTTTGGAGTTTGTAAAATGTGTGCAGGATAGTTTTTTGCAGCAGTACATAGAGGTACCGACCAGAGAAGGGGCAGTGCTGGACCTCCTGTTAGGAAATGAGGCAGGACAGGTGACGGAGGTATGCGTTGGTGAGCACTTCGGGACCAGTGATCACAATACCATTAGTTTCAATATAATTATGGAGCGAGTCAGAACAGGACCTAGAGTGGAGATTTTTGATTGGAGAAAGGCTAACTTTGAGGGAATGCGTGAGGATTTTAAAGGAGTGAATTGGGACACTTTGTTTCATGGGAAGGATGTAGAAGAGAAATGGAGGACATTTAAAGGGGAAATTGTAAGAGTACAGAATCTTTATGTCCCTGTTAGGTTGAAAGGAAATAGTAAAAATTGGAAAGAGCCATGGTTTTCAAGGGAAATTAGACACCTGTTTCGAAAAAAGAGAGATATCTACAATATTTTATAGGAGGCATGGAGTAAATGAGGTGCTAGAGGAGTATAAAGAATGTAAAAAGAATCTTAAGAAAGAAATTAGGAAGTCAAAAAGAAGATATGAGGTTGCTTTGGCAAGAAAGGTGGAAGTAAATCCAAAGGGTTTCTACAGCTATATTAATAGCAAAAGGATAACGAGGGATAAAATTGGACCATTAGAGAACCAGAGAACAGCTATCTGCAGAGCCAAAAGAGATGGGGGAGATATTGAACAATTTATTTTCTTCGGTATTCACCAAGGAGAAGGATATTGAACTCTGTGAGGTAAGGGGGAAAAGTAGAGTAGCTATGGAAACTATGAGAATCAAAGAGGAGGAAGTACTGACACTTTTGAAAAATATAAAGGTGGATAAGTCTCCAGGTCCTGACAGGATATTCCCCAGGACATTGAGGGAAGTTAGTGTAGAAATAGCAGGAGCTATGACAGAAATATTTCAAATGGCATTAGAAACGTGAATAGTGCCGGAGGATTGGCGTACTGCGCATGTTGTTCCATTGTTTAAAAAGGGTTCAAAGAATAAACCTAGCAATTATAGACCTATTAGTTTGACGTCAGTGTGGGGGCAAATTAATGGAAAGGATACTTAGAGATAATATATATAAGCATCTGGATAAACAGGGTCTGATCAGGAACAGTCAACATGGATTTGTGCCTGGAAGGTCATGTTTGACAAACCTTCTTGAATTTTTTGAAGCGGTAACTAGGGAAATTGATGAGGGTAAAGCAGTGGATGTTGTCTATATGGATTTCAGTAAGGCCTTTGACAAGGTTCCCCATGGAAGGTTGGTTCAGAAGGTTCAATCTTTGGGTGTTAATGGCGGAGTAGCAAGATGGATTCAACTGGCTGAATGGGAGATGTCAGAGAGTAATGGTGGATGGCTGTTTGTCAGGTTGGAAGCCGGTGACCAGTGGGGTGCCTCAGGGATCTGTGTTGGGTCCACTGTTGTTTGTCATGTACATCAATGATCTGGATGATGGGGTGGAAAATTGGATAAGTAATTATGCAGATGATACTAAGATAGGTGGTATTGTGGATAATGAAGTAGATTCTCAAAGTCTACAGAGAGATTTGGGCCATTTGGAAAAGTGGGCTGAAAGATGGCAGATGGAGTTTAATGCGGATAAGTGTGAAGTGCTACATCTTGGCAGGAAAAATCAAAATAGGACGTACATGGTAAATGGTAGGGAATTGAGGAATGCTGTGGAACAGAGGGATCTAGGAATAACTGTGCATAGTTCCCTGAAGGTGGAATCGCATGTAGATAGGGTGGTAAAGAAAGCCTTTGGTGTGCTGGCCTTTATAAATCAGAGCATTGAATATAGGAGTAGGGAAGTAATGTTAAAATTGTACAAGGCATTGGTAAGACCAATTCTGGAGTATGGTGTACAATTTTGGTCGCCTAGTTATAGGAAGAATGTCAACAAAATAGAGAGAGTACAGAGGAGATTTACTAGAATGTTGCCAGGGTTCCAGCAACTATGTTACAGAGAAAGGTTGAACAAGTTAGGTCTTTAGTCTTTGGAGCGCAGAAGGTTAAGGGGGGACTTGATTGAGGTATTTAAAATGATGAAAGGGATAGACAGAGTTGACGTGGATGAGCTTTTCCCATTGAGGGTAGGGAAGATTCAAACAAGAGGGCATGACATGAGAATTAAGGGACACAAGTTTAGGGGTAACGTGAGGGGGAACTTCTTTACTCAGAGGGTGGTGGCTGTGTGGAATGAGCTTCCAGCAGAGGTGGTGGAGGCAGGATCGATTTTAACATTTAAAAGTAAAGTGGATAGGTATATGGACGTGAAGGGAATGGAGGGGTATGGTCTGAGTGCAGGTAGATGGGACTAGGGGAAAACAAATGGTCGGCACGGACTGGAAGGGCCGAGAAGGCCTGTCTCCGTGCTGTAATTGTTATATGGTTATATGGTTATCATTGATGTACATGACAAATAACATTGGACTAATGTAGAAGGATATAGAACAAATAAATGAAATATATGCAAAAAACGGAACGATGATAAGGGAAGCAGGTCATTGTTCTTCGTCTTGCTTATGGCGTGCACAGCCTAAAGTTGTGGGACAACTTAACCATTAACTGTTTACTAGTGAAGATGGAGAACTTGGTGCGACTTGGGTGGGGGGAAGCTGGAGAAAGTGGCAATGTAGGGGTTACATGAAGTTAGATAAATCGCTCTTCATTCCTTCTTCTTCTTCTTCTTGCGTATGGTGTGCACAGCCTAAAGTTGTAGGACAACTTGTTCTATTTGATCTTACTTGATTGTGCACGCCAGGTTGATTGCATTCGTCGAAACAGGGCGGACCACGTGAAGGTTGCAATCTCCCACCCCGCTCTTCATTCCAATGGGTTGTAGCTGCCCAAGCGAAATATTAAATACCGTTCCTCTAATGTGTGTTGGTCCTCACTCTGACAATGGAGGGGGCCTAGGTCAGAAAGGTCAACGTTGGAATGGGTAGGGGAAAGGGCAACCAAGAGATCTGGTAGATGCAGGCGGACTGAGATAACGTGTTCAGCGAAACGATCGACTAGTCTACGCTTGGGTTCGCTGATGTATATGAGTCCACAACTTGAACAACGGACAGAGTAGATGAGGTTGGAGGGGGAGCAAGTTAACCTCTGCACAACCTGTAAGGACTGTCGGGGTTTTTGGAAATTGCCGAAGGAGGAGGTACAAGGACAGGTGTTTCATTTCCTGCGGTGTTGCGGAAGGTTCCTGGGAAGAAGGTAGATTGGGAAAGGATGAATTAACAAGGGAGTTGCGGAGGGAACGGTCTCTGCTTAAGACAATGCTTAGGAAATATACAAACAAATGACGGGCGATTGAAGTTGATTTCGAAACTTGGTGGGAGGAAGAGTCATCCAGAACACATTGGAAGTCGGTAGGAACCTAGTCGATAGTCTAGTCCCACAACCCTCACCACAACCGCACAACCCTCCCCTAACCTGACAACCACCGCCCCCCCCCCCCCCCCCCCCCCACACACGCCCCTGCCCCACACCCTCTCCCCTGGCCCTAAACCCCTACCGCGTCCCCGCACACCACCCCGCGGCCCACACCACTCCGTCCGGCCGCATAACCCGCCCTCTCGCCGCCTCACCCCTCCTGCTCGCCCCCACACCGACCCCCCGCCCGTATTCCTCCGCCCCTCGCACCCACACTCCTTCCGACCGCCCACACACACCTCCCTCGCGCCCACACAACCCACCTCCTGCCTTCACACACCCTTCCATCACACACCACACTTCCCTCCCCCTCCCCTTCCCTTCTCCCCACCCACAAATGAAGAGGAGGGAGAGGGAGTGCTGGAGAATGAGCGGAAATGAACTGCGACTGCGCAGTTATGTGGTATAAGTGAGTGGTGGAATATTGCATTGGGGGAACGGGTTGCGTTGGTGGAACTGGTGAGTGGTGGAATCTTGTGTTCGGAAACGGGTTGCGTTGAGGGACCAGGCGTCCCGTGCGACATGAACAACGGGCACCATTTAACATCTTAAAGTGAAGGGGTTACTTCACTGTTCACGCTGCACGTTAATATCCACAGAAGCGGCCCAGCAAGCCCGTCAGATTGATCATCAAGTAGGAAAGTGAACCCGACCGGCGGAATTCCCAATCGCCATTACTACCAGGAGGCCGAATCAGTATCCTGAAGCCCCCTCACTGGCAGACCGACGACAGTGGCAGCCCGCCATGAGAAACTGAGTAGCGCGTAATTTTGAAGGCCTTGTGACTGGGTGCTGTCTAAACGAATAATCCGCCGAAATAAGTAAGGGGGAAAAAAGTTACAATGCTGCAAAGCGTTTGGCTAAACTGAAAAGTCGGTGGATAGTCTACGGAGACAAGGAAAAGTGGTATAATTACTGATCTGTAAATTTGCTTCGGTGGCTCCGTCCCCAAGTCTTGCAGCCCAGAGTGTGCACTGCGCGATGATTCAACGCTCATCAAATCTTTGGAGAGAAGGAATGGGTGACGTTTCCTGTCGAGACCATTCTTCAGACTTGTCAAAGGAAAGGTAAGCGGGAGATATAGATAGTAATGTAGAAGGATACAGAACAAATAAATGAAAGATATGCAAAAACGTGAACGATGATAAGGGTAGAAGGCCATTGTTCTTCTTCTTGCGTATGGCGTGCACAGCCTAAAGTTGTAGGACAACTTAGGCCATTGTTAACTGTTTGCTAGTGAAGAAGGATAATTTGGTGCGACGTGGGTGGGGGAAAGATGAAGAGAGTGGCAATGGAGGGGCTTCATAAAGTTAGATAAATCACTCTTCATACAATGGGTTGTAGCTGTCCAAGCGAAATATGAGATAATATTCCTCTAATTTGCGTTTAGCCTCATTTTGTCAATGGAGCAGGCCTAGGTCAAAAAGGGCAGCGTTGGAATGGGAAGGGGAATATATGTGATTGGCAACCAGGCGATTTGTAAGATCCAGGCAGATAGAGAAGGTGTTCAGTGAAATGATCGCCGAGTCGACGGTTGGGTTGGCCGATGTATATGAGTCCACACTTTGAACAACGGACACAGTAGATGAGGTTGGAGGAGGAGCAGGTGAACCTCTGCACAACCTGTAAGGACTGTCGGGGTTTTTAGAAAGTGCCGAAGGAGGAGGTACAGGGACAGGTGTTTCATCTCCTGCGGTGCAGCGGAAGGTTGCTGGGGAGGAGGTCGTTTGGGTGAGAAATGAGGAGTTAGCAAGGCAGTTGCGGAGGGATCGGTCTCTGCTTAAGACAATTCTCAGGAAATATAACCATATAACCATATAACCATATAACAATTACAGCACGGAGACAGGCCCTCTCGGCCCTTCCAGTCCGTGCCGACCATTTGTTTTCCCCTAGTCCCATCTACCTGCACTCAGACCATACCCCTCCATTCCCTTCACGTCCATATACCTATCCACTTTACTTTTAATGTACAAATAAGTGACGGGGGATTGAAGTTGGTATCGATATTTGGTGCGACGAATAGTCATCCAGAATACATTTGATGTCGGTAGGAACGTAGTAGGAGCTTGTCGATAGTTTAGTCCCACCACCCTCCCCCAACATCACAACCCTCTCCCTTACCTGACAACCCCCCCCCCCACCCCCACACGTCCCTGCCCCACACCCCTCCCCCTGGCCCTAGGCCCCTACCCCGTCCCCACACACCACCCCCCGGCCCAGACCGCTTAGTCCGGCCACACACCCCGCCCCCTCGCCCTCACACCCCTCCTGCCCGTCCCCACAACGACACCCCTCCCCGCCCGCACACCTCTCCCCCCTCCCTCTCACCCAAACTCCTTGCGCCCTCACGCACCTCCCTTCTGCTCACACACCCCACCTCCTGCCCTCATACCGTTTCTTCACACACCACACTTCACTCCCCCTCCCCTTCCATTCTCCCCTCCCACAAATGAAGAGGAGGCGGGGCAGTTCTGGAGAAGTTCCAGCAACTATGGTACAGAGAAAGGTTGAACAAGTTAGGTCTTTATTCTTTGGAGCGCAGAAGGTTAAGGGGGGACTTGATTGAGGTCTTTAAAATGATGAAAGGGATAGACAGAGTTGACGTGGATAAGCTTTTCCCATTGAGGGTAGGGAAGATTCAAACAACAGGGCATGACATGAGAATTAAGGGACAGAAGTTTAGGGGTAACGTGAGGGGGAACTTCTTTACTCAGGGGGTGGTGGCTGTGTGGAATGAGCTTCCAGCAGAGGTGGTGGAGGCAGGATCGATTTTAACATTTAAAAGTAAAGTGGATAGGTATATGGACGTGAAGGGAATGGAGGGGTATGGTCTGAGTGCAGGTAGATGGGACTAGGGGAAAACAAATGGTCGGCACGGACTGGAAGGGCCGAGAGGGCCTGTCTCCGTGCTGTAATTGTTATATGGTTATATGGTTATATGGTTAATGAGGGGAAATGAGCTGCGCCTGCGCAGTTAGGGCGTATAACTGAGTGGTGGAATATTGCATTGGGGGAACGGGTTGCGTTGGCAGAACGGGACAGTGGTGGAATCTGGAGTTCGGGAATGGGTTTCATTGAGGGACCAGGCCTCCCGTGTGACAGGGCCAACGGGGCCCATTTAGTCTAGTAACATCTTAAAGTGAAGGGTGCACCCTTGGGGAGGGGGGCAGTAAAGAATCCGGTCTCCGTCCGTTTACCACAGAGTGCACTTGCGCAGCCCACCTATCCGCCTCAGCCGCTCCCACCCGCTGACTATCGGGGACTGGGAGAAAACAACCCGCCACCCCCACCCGCTGGGGAGAATACATCAATCCCGCCCATACAGACGTGGATCGCCCGGTGACTATCCACAAAAGCGGCCCAGCAAGCCCTTCAGATTGATGAGCAAGTAGGAATGTAAACCCGGCCGGCCGCTCAGCAAGGACCACCGGGAGGAATCCTGGATCGCCATTACTTCCTGGAGGCCGGATCACTATCCTGAAGCCCCGTCACTGGCAAACTGACGGGAGGTCCCGCACCGCACGGAGCGCCGAGTCTCGAGCAGAAAGCCAATCCCCACCTTGCACGTTTGCATGTTTCCGGCACGTTCTAATGTTAGGTCACGATCAGTCGTGCTTCCGTGAGTCTGGGATCAATACTGTCCTCGTCCCTCTAAGGACACACGGATCACAACCACTGCAATATGCCATTGGCCGAGCGCGGTGCACGTGGGCCGAGTAACGTAAGCGACATAAAATCCATTGGAATCTCCCAGCGCAGGTGCGAATCCTGACGACTACGGCAGTGGCAGTCCGCCATGAGAAACTGAGTTGTGCGGAATTTAGAAGGTTTGGTGACTGGGTTGTGCCTAAATGTATAACCCGCGGAAATTAGTAAGGAATAAATGTGTCAATACAGCAAAGCTGTTGGTAACACCGAAAAGTCTATGGATAATGTACGGAGACAAGTAAAACTGGCCTGATTACTGATCTGTAAATTTGCCTCGTTGGTCTGCCCCCAGTCTTGTGGCCCAGAGTGTGCACTGCGCGATGATTCAACTGTCATCCACTTAACAACAAAAAATATCGACACACGGTCCTTAGCCGCTCCTTACTGCATAAACCTGGGGAGTCGATGCTGCACTCGCGCCATCACCTGTGTATTCTTCCTTGAGGAAGGTCCGGATCTGTACACAGGAGGCTGAGTGATTTCAGAATTATCTGGTTATGATGTCCGTGACAGTCTGGACACGTGAGTGGTAAGGGGACTTGATATAGGATGAGATTGTGAACAGTAACGAAATATACGCCGATGAATGTCTGCATAAACGCTGCAAATGTCGGAATGGTGCTTGCATCGTTTGGATCTATTTGTTGTCATTTTTCTGAATAAAGTTTATTTTTCAATAAATGACTCTCGGGCCAAATCATTGATGCCGTTTGTGAAAAGCCGTTTCCCAGCCATGTCACAGGTCACCCCTTCCCAACTCGAGTATGCATCACTCCTAGCCGCTCTGTTATGTTGTCTCTGTTGCGCAATCGGCAGCGCGTTCGGCTGTTAACCGAAAGGTTGGTGGTTCGAGCCCACCCAGGGACGCTGGTGATTTTTTGTTCTACATGTCGTTGACAGCTAAGTAATGCTCTCAACGGAGGCGGGCACTCCCTGCTACCGCCTCACTCTGCTCATTGGGAGCCTGCCTCCGGTGTAACATGAGTAACTCTGCTGCATCTTTGGAGAGAAGGAATGGGTGACATTTTCTGTCGAGACCATTCTTCAGACTTGTCAAGGGAAAGGGAAGCGGGAGATACAGATAGTAATGTAGAAGGACATAGAACAAATAAATGAAATATATGCAACAAAGGAAATGATGATAAGGGAAACAGGCGATTGTTCGTCTTCTTCTTGCGCATGGTGTGCACAGCCTAAAGTTGTAAACAACTTAGGCCATTGTTAACTGTTTGCTAGTGAAGAAGGATAACTTGGTGCGACTTGGGTGGGGGAAAGATGAAGAGCGTGGTAATGTAGGTATTACATGAAGTTAGAAACATGTCAAACTGATTGTGGCGAGGGTTAGCTGGAAGAGAGGAGAGAGAGGACAAACAGGTGGTGGCCTTTTTTAGTAATTGTTTGGACAAAGGCGATAGCTGAAACAATAGGTATGGAATAGGGGAAAGAAATGGGATTTGGGTGATTGATAGGTTATCTAAAATTTAAGAATTCAAAGTTTAAACCGCATGGTCTCACCGATATACACGAATCCATAATAGGAACAATGCCTGCAGTAGGTGAGTTGGAGGAGATGCACATGAAAGTTAGCATCACTTGGAATGTCTGCTGGGGTCCCTGGATGGAGGCAGGGGCGGAGGTATAGGGATAGGTGGTACGTCTCCCGTAGGTGCAAATAAATGTACCCGGGGTGGTGTGGGAGGGATGGGGTGAAGCAACGATTTGAAATGAGCGTCTCCGTGGATGGCGGGAATGCGTGGATATGGTGAGTTCACTTTATAACGTGACGGAAATGAAGCGGAATTGAAGCTGGTTTGGAAACATGGTGGGATGAAGTGTCACCCAGAACACTCTGGAAGTCGGTACATATGCAGTAGGCGCCAGTCGATAGTCTGTCATCTGGTGGTGGAGATAAGGAGATCAGGAAAGGGGAAATAAGTATCGGATATAGTACAGATGAGTCGTGGATGGTTGGAATGGATATGATGTGACTGTCTATTCTACATATATTTGTGCTGACAAACTAGGCGAAGTCCGTGCGGGAATGGAGGGCGATTGAGGAGAGGGAATCCACGGGAAAACAGAGAACAGGTCGTGATGGACTGACGTCATGTACTCTGAACAATTCATGTGGACATGTCGGGATGCGTCCTAGGCTGATGTGGGCATATGGAATAGTGTGAGCAGGAGACTGCACTGATCCATTTATACATTTACCGGGGAAACTATGAGGGAAAATAATTCCATCCATGATCCAACAATCTGCTCATAATTAACAATAATTAATGAAAAGGAGATGCCATCTCGCTCAAAAGAAATGATCAAACTCAAGTGGATTCAGGCAGTTGGACGCCAATTTGCCTGAGTAGACCACTCGCGCCCTCGAATTATGTGAGATGAAGGCAATACCAACATTAGTACATTAAACTCCATTGACTCTCAGCCTGAAGAAGAATCGCGACCCGAAACGTCAACTATTATTTTCTGCAGAATTGCAGACACCGCGTTAATACAGCTTTTTTGTGCTTAGCTTCACGGAATCGAAATTGATCAAACTGCGTCTCAGCCTGCTCCTGCCCCATTGAACTTATCTCCTCATGCCTCGATTCCACTCAATCTCCCTTCTGCTGTCCCACCCACATACAATGGATACATCTCAGACGCTTCATTACATTTCATTTTTAGGACCTGTTGTGCTTCGGTTGTATTAATAACAGAGGCCTTACACCATGATAAAGGTCCAAAGACTGTATTAACGCCATAGCATAGATAACTGCATGCTAGCACGTCTCTCTAATTCCCAGGGAAAACGAGCAGGGAGGAGTGCTGTGAAAACAAGTCGGCGTAACTCCAAAAGCATGACGTGAGTGACACTGATCCATATCCTCCCTCTTAAAGAATCAATAACAGTACAAATCCATTAACTAAGTAAGGCATGCACAGCAATAGATACTCCAGATACTTCACAACCGGCTTACAAACACGACCAGCACGTTGACGGTAGAGACCATCTCCATTATTTTCCACCGGTGAGAGAGCATGTGGCTGCACAGGTGAGGGAGACTGCACCAAGCACTCCTGGATGCAAAGCAGGAGACTGTGACGCAGGCGAAGTCACCACGGGCAGAGGCGCCGTTTCGGCCATGGGCTGTCGTGCTTGTGGAAGCAGAAGAGCACCGCTAAACATAGACGGAAGTGTACTTGTATGGTCTGGATAATACAGAGGAGGAACTGGATCGTCTACAGGCACGATATGTTCAGAAGCAATTCCAGAAATCACACCAATACGGTCATGACCTTTGTCAGTCTCTAAACAGACCACTTGCCCCTTGGACAGTGGTGGCAGTGGCCTACTTGTTTTGCCAAACCGTTGTGTTTTCGTTGTTACGTTTCTGTTGCAACATGGATTGAATCTCCACAGGTGGAATCACCTGTGGGAACAAGGCCTGATCCTCCTCAGGCACTGTAGCACGGGTCTGCCTCGACAGCAAACGTTGAGCGGGTGAACGCAAGATGGGGTCACGGGAGATGTTGCATACGTTCAGCAGATCTAGGAATATATCAGATAAATCTCGGTGGTAACGTTCCATGAGCTGTTTAGCACTTTTTACAGCTCGTTCAGCCAATCCATTCGACTGTGCATATTCAGAGCTGCTGATAATGTGGCGAACATTCCTGCGTGTAGCGAACTCCCTGAAGTGCTGGCTGGTGAATTGACTGCCGTTGTCAATTAGAAGTCTGCCCAGAGGTCCGTGGACTGAAAAATTGCGTGATTCCTTCGAAATCACTCCGCTGGAAATGGGGCTGCAAAGAAAATCCATGTCAAACCATCCTGAATACGAATCGAAGAGAACTAGGTACTGCTTCCCATGTCAATCAAATAAGCCATGTGCCACTGTAGACCATGTGAGGGCAGGTATCGGATGCGAGATAAGTGGTTGCTTTTGTTGGTGAGGTGCCAAGTTGTTTTGGCACAATAGATTAGAGGGCTCATCTAAGGAGGCTATTTGGGTGGAACTGAGAAGTGGGAACGGTGTAGCAACACTTTTAGGGGTGTATTATAGACCGCCAAATGGGGAGCGTGAATTGGAAGAGCAAATATGTAAGGAGATAGCAGATATTAGTAGTAAGCACAAGGTAGTGATTGTGGGAGATTTCAATTTTCCAAAAATAGACTGGGAAACACATTCTGTAAATGGGCTGGATGGTTTGGAGTTTGTAAAATGTGTGCAGGATAGTTTTTTGCAGCAGTACATAGAGGTATCGACCAGAGAAGGGGCAGTGCTGGACCTCCTGTTAGGAAATGAGGCAGGTCAGGTGACGGAGGTATGCGTTGGTGAGCACTTCGGGACCAGTGATCACAATACCATTAGTTTCAATATAATTATGGAGAGAGTCAGAATTGGACCTAGGGTAGAGATTTTTGATTGGAGAAAGGCTAACTTTGAGGAAATGCGTAAGGATTTTAAAGGAGTGAATTGGGACACTTTGTTTCATGGGAAGGATGTAGAAGAGAAATGGAGGACATTTAAAGGGGAAATTGTAAAAGTACAGAATGTTTATGTCCCTGTTAGGTTGAAAGGAAATAGTAAAAATTGGAAAGAGCCATGGTTTTCAAGGGAAATTGGACACTCGTTTCGAAAAAAGAGAGATATCTACAATAATTATAGGAGGCATGGAGTAAATGAGGGGCTAGATGAGTATAAAGAATGTAAAAAGAATCTTAAGAAAGAAATTAGGAAGGCTAAAAGAAGATACGAGGTTGCTTTGGCAAGAAAGGTGAAAGTAAACCCACAGGGTTTCTACAGCTATATTAATAGCAAAAGGATAACGAGGGATAAAATTGGACCATTAGAGAACCAGAATGGACAGCTATCTGCAGAGCCAAAAGAGATGGGGGAGATATTGAACAATTTATTTTCTTCGGTATTCACCAAGGAGAAGGATATTGAACTCGGTGAGTTAAGGGGAAAGTGTAGAGTGGCTATGGAAACTATGAGATTCAAAGACGAGGAAGTACTGACACTTTTGAAAAATATAAAAGTGGATAAGTCTCCAGGTCCTGACAGGATATTCCCTAGGACATTGAGGGAAGTTAGTGTAGAAATAGCAGGAGCTATGACAGAAATATTTCAAATGTCATTAGAAACGGGAATAGTGCCGGAGGATTGGCGTACTGCGCATGTTGTTCCATTGTTTTAAAAAGGGTTCAAAGAATAAACCTAGCAATTATAGACCTATTAGTTTGACGTCAGTGGTGGGCAAATTAATGGAAAGGATACTTAGAGATAGTATATATAAGCATCTGGATACACAGGGTCTGATCAGGAACAGTCAACATGGATTTGTGCCTGGAAGGTCATGTTTGACAAACCTTCTTGAATTTTTGAAGCGGTAACTAGGGAAATTGATGAAGGTAAAGCAGTGGATGTTGTCTATATGGATTTCAGTAAGGCCTTTGACAAGGTTCCCCATGGAAGGTTGGTTAAGAATGTTCAATCTTTGGGTGTTAATGGCGGAGTAGCAAGATGGATTCAACAGTGGCTGAATGGGAGATGTCAGAGAGTAATGGTGGATGGCTGTTTGTCAGGTTGGAAGCCGGTGACCAGTGGGGTGCCTCAGGGATCTGTGTTGGGTCCACTGTTGTTTGTCATGTACATCAATGATCTGGATGATGGGGTGGAAAATTGGATAAGTAAGTATGCAGATGATACTAAGATAGGTGGTGTTGTGGATAATGAAGTCGATTTTCAAAGTCTACAGAGGGATTTGGGCCATTTGGAAAAGTGGGCTGAAAGATGGCAGATGGAGTTTAATGCTGATAAGTGTGAAGTGCTACAATTTGGCAGGACAAATCAAAATAGGACGTACATGGTAAATGGTAGGGAATTGAAGAATGTTGTGGAACAGAGGGATCTAGGAATAATTGTGCATAGTTCCCTGAAGGTGGAATCGCATGTAGATAGGGCGGTAAAGAAAGCCTTTGGCGTGCTGGCCTTTATAAATCAGAGCATTGAATATAGGAGTAGGGAAGTAATGTTAAAATTGTACAAGGCATTGGTAAGACCAATTCTGGAGTATGGTGTACAATTATGGTCGACTAGTTATAGGAAGGATGTCAACAAAATAGAGAGAGTACAGAGGAGATTTACTAGAATGTTGCCAGGGTTCCAGCAACTATGTTACAGAGAAAGGTTGAACAAGTTAGGTCTTTATTCTTTGGAGCGCAGAAGGTTAAGGGGGGACTTGATTGAGGTCTTTAAAATGATGAAAGGGATAGACAGAGTTGACGTGGATACGTTTTTCCCATTGAGGGTAGGGAAGATTCAAACGAGAGGGCATGACATGAGAATTAAGGGACAGAGGTTTCGGGGTAACGTGAGGGGGAACTTCTTTACTCAGAGGTTGGTGGCTGTGTGGAATCAGCTTCCAGCAGAAGTGGTGGAGGCAGGATCGAGTTTAACATTTAAGAGTAAAGTGGGTAGGTATATGGACGTGAAGGGAATGGAGGGGTATGGTCTGAGTGCAGGTAGATGGGACTAGGGGAAAACAAATGGTCGGCACGGACTGGAAGGGCCGAAAGGGCCTGTTTCCGTGCTGTAATTGTTATATGGTTATATGGTTATATGGTTGTTGCACACTGCTCAGGTGCCACATTCTCGGTGATGTAGTCGGCCATGCCAGGCCAGCAAAACATGATTTTGCCATTAGGATAGTAGCATCAGCGCCTGGGTGCCCTGCATGGACAGCGTTGTGCAGCGAAGCAGGAATCACAGCTTCGTGTCGTTTGATAACAATGCCATCCAGCAACACAAGCTCAATCCAGCAACACAATCTAATACACAATGCCATTGGGATAGTGGAGTCGTTTAATTGCTGTGTTTAACTCCTTGGGGTTGATACAAATCCGTTTCTAGTCTTTGTCCTTCTTGGTAGCGACGACCATGGTGGGACGCAGTCCGAGGCGTCAGTAACGGGAGTATTCCCACCTAGAGACACCATTCTGTTAAGTTCAATTTGAACACGGTCTCGCATAGCATGGGGAATCTGATGAGCCGCAAGAACAACTTGAATGCCTCAGGGTCAATGGTAATCGTGCACCTTACAGGTAACCTGCCAAGTTTGTTGTCAAACAAGTCCTTGTATTGTATAACCATATAACCATATAACCATATAACAATTACAGCACGGAAACAGGCCCTCTCGGCCCTTCCAGTCCGTGCCGACCATTTGTTTTCCCCTAGTCCCATCTACCTGCACTCAGACCATACCCCTCCATTCCCTTCGCGTCCATACACCTATCCACTTTTCTTTTAAATGTTAAAATCGATCCTGCCTCCACCACTTCTGCTGGAAACTCATTCCACACAGCCACCACCCTCTGAGTAAAGAAGTTCCCCCTCACGTTACCCCTAAACTTCTATCCCTTAATTCGCATGTCATGGCCTCTTGTTTGAATCTTCCCTACCCTCAATGGGAAAAATGTATCCACGTCAACTCTGTCTATCCCTTTCATCATTTTAAAGACCTCAATCAAGTCACCCCTTAACCTTCTGCGCTCCAAAGAATAAAGACCTAACTTGTTCAACCTTTCTCTGTAACATAGTTGCTGGAACCCTGGCAACATTCTAGTAAATCTCCTCTGTACTCTCTCTATTTTGTTGTATTGTGTTAAGATTTAATGCTTAAGGTCACAGAATGTAGTCAGATGACAGACAGAAGGGCTGAAAGTAACAAAACCCATGTCTATGGGTGTGTTTGCACCCAGTAGAGACGGTACATTTTCACGTACCACATAGGCGGTGGACACGTGAGTTAGGACAGCATCGTAGCTCAATTTGGCAGATAAGGTGCACTCGATTTCCACTTGATTCAAGTGCTGCAGCTGTTGGAGAACAGCCTCTATTTTTTTAGCTTTTGGAAAACCGCCAAACAGATTACGTTGCAACGCGCCCCGGAATCGACCTTCAGATAGAGAGTTTTGCCATTATGAGCAAAGTGACCTTGGGGTCCAGTTGTTTATGCACTAAATCAGACAAGAAACTATATCTAAATGCAACTTAAAATAATGGTAACAAGTAAGCAAATACTCACACGTAAGAAAAGTGATTAGGTTAATTTGGTATCATGTTCGGCACTTATGTGGGCCGAGGTGCTCTTCCTCTGTTGTACCGTTTTATGTTCATGAAAAATATTTACGGAAACGATCCCTTGAAAAACTATTTATCGGTTGCTATCACCATTTACTAATCAAAATGTTCAATGTGGGAGCTGAAATTCCGGTTGCATTTAGAAAGAGGAAAAATATTTGTTGCCTTTTCTAAAGATTGGGATAGATGTTTAGATCTAGTAATTCAATGTACATGAATTTATTTGATTTCATGACACTGATTAATATTATTTTTGCTTGGTATTTACTATTTGTTTCAGTGTTACAATAATATAAAAGTTCAGATTTTGAGAATATCACAGTTCTGAATTTTCAAGGCAGTCTGTGTGCGTAGTACTTTTTCCGCCACAAAGGTTAATTTTGTAATTAGCTACTTAATTAGGTATTAACCATTTATATAGTTTAATTTAGGTCATCTAATTAAGATTATCATTTGTTTCAAAATGATTCAATCTATAATAACTGAAAGTTTAATTGTTCTCTTAATATTTAAGGGACAGAGGTTTCGGGGTAACGTGAGGGGGAACTTCTTTACTCAGAGGGTGGTGGCTGTGTGGAATCACCTTCCAGCAGAAGTGGTGGAGGCAAGATCGATTTTAACATTTAAGAGTAAAGTGGATAGGTATATGGACGTGAAGGGAATGGAGGGGTATGGTCTGAGTGCAGGTAGATGGGACTAGGGAAAAACAAATGGTCGGCACGGACTGGAAGGGCCGAGAGGGCCTGTTTCCGTGCTGTAATTGTTATATGGTTATATTTAAGAATGTTATGGGCATTTAAGTCAATTGACTGTGCTCGATCACAGCATTTGTGTTAAATTAATGGAAAAGCAATAGGGAAAAAGATTCTAAATTCCGAGTATGAAAATGACTATGATTTTTCTAATATTGAAGAGATGATAGTGAATTATGTATCAAATTAAAATTATATTTATGTTGCTTTATCTGATGGGATAAATTACAGTCTTGATTTTAAAATCACAACATTCTTACTTCATCAAAATGATGTGTGTGTGCGTTGGGGGGGGGGGGGGGGAGAGCCGGAAGGGAAATAGAGCAGAACAAAGCGAGACAGGAAAAATGAGGACATATGTAAGGGGGGGGGGGCTTTTTGATGGGAAGATGGTTACTCAAAGACTAGAGCTGAAACCTTAGATGTGAAAGACAATGATGGGAGTTGCGAACTATGAAGCCCGAAAAAGGAATATTGGTGGAGTGGGAAGGGAGAAATAGGTGCGAGTCTAGGCGCGGCACCGGTAAGTGGCGGGGGAGTAGGGTGGGGGTATAAGGAGACAGGGTTGGGTGTTACCTGAAATTGAAGAAATAATAGTTCGCAACTCTTTGTCTCGCCGATGTTCCATCGGGAACCACGGGTACAGTACGCGAGGTTAGTGGAGGTGCACGTGAACCTCTGCCTCACTGGGAAGGACTGCTGGGGCCCTTGGATCGAAAGGTGTTGGGAGGTGTATATATAGGTGTTGCATGTCCCGTAGTCGCAGAGGATAGTACCTGGGAAAGGGATGGTTTTGGTGCGAAGGGAGGTGAACTAAGGAGTTCCGGAGAGAGCCATGTCTATGGAGTGAGATAAACGGGTTGAGATGTGAAGTTGCAACTGGTGGTGAAATCACTTTGGAGGTAAAGGAAACGCCGGAGGAGTGATTTGTTGAATGCGATGTCTGGTGGGGCGAAATGTGGAGACTTGGGGATATTTGCTCTTGACCAGTCTAGTGTGTGTGTGTGTGTGTGTGTGTGTGTGTGTGTGCGTGTGTGCGTGTGTGCGTGTGTGCGTGTGTGCGTGTGTGTGTGTGTGTGTGTGTGTGTGTGTGTGTGTGTGTGTGTGTGTGTGTGTGTGTGTGTGTGTGTGTGTGTGTGTGTGTGTGTGTGTGTGTGTGTGTGTGTGTGTGTGTGTGTGTGTGTGTGTGTGTGTGTGCAGAATCGGGGAACAGAGAGGAGAAGCAGGTGAGGATACTAGGCAAGTTGGGGGAAATCTATGATTATTAAAGAAACAGCATATTTCCGATATGACAGAATGAAGTCTCATATTGGGAGCAGATGCGGCAGAAGGGAGAAATTGAGAGTATGGAAATTACGGATTTTGAAGAGGCAGGGTAAGACGACGTGTATTCCAGAAAACGATGTGAGCCACTAGGTTTGTTGTAGACGGCAGTCGATAGTCTGTCTCCTGTGACCGAAACAGAGAGATCAAATAGGTGAGCGAGATGGCCGAGATAGTATACGGGAGTAGTTGATGAACGGTATGGACATGAAGTACCTGCTGCTGTTCTGTATTAGTTGTACACGGTATTCACGGTTCAGTATTGATATGGATAGAGAACTGGCTAGCAGACAGGAAGCAAAGAGTAGGAGTGAACGGGTCATTTTAAGGATGGCAGGCAGTGACTAGTCGGGTGCCGCTAGGCTCAGTGCTGGGACCCCAGCTATTTGCAATATCTATTAATGATTTGGACGAGGGAATTAAATGCAACATCTCGAAGTTTGCGGATGACACGAAGTTGGGGGGGGGGGCAGTGTTAGCTGTGAGGAGGATGCTAGGAGGCTGCAAGGTGATAGGCTGGGTGAGTGGGCAAATGCATGGCAGATGCGGTATAATGTGGATAATTGTGAGGTTATCCACTTTGGTGGCAAAAACAGGAAAGTAGACTATTATTTGCATGGTGCCCAATTAGGAAAAGGGGAGATGCAACGAGACCTGGGTGTCATGGTACACCTGTCATTGAAATTAGGCATGCAGCTGCAGCAGGCTGTGATGAAAGCGAATGGTATGTAGGCATTCATAGCAAAATTGATTTGACTACAGAGTGAGCAGTAGATGGCCCTTTACCAGTCATCAGTTTACCGGAAAAACGACGAGGGGTGGAATTCCATCCCTGATCCACTGACCAGCTCACAGTGATCAAAAACAATGAAAAGGAGACGGCATTCCGTTCATATTCCATGCAGAAGGAAATGATCGATCTCAAATAGATTCAGGAAGTTGTCCGTCGCATTTCCAGAGTAGACCACTCGACCCCTCGATTTCTGTAAGATCTTGGCAGTTCCATCATCAGCAAATTAAAAATGTTCAGACTGCGACAGCCGAGAATCGAACACGGATCATCGGTTACAGTTCCAGTCCCGTCACTTGATGACCGCATTCTCGAGAAGACCGGAGTTACACAAGACTCAGTGATTCTTCAACCGGGATCCGACTGAGGTGAGGGTTGGGCCGCGCCTCCGCCGGGAGGTGAGGGTTGGGCCGCCGGGATGTGAGGGTTGGGCCGCGGGGAAGTGAGCGTTGGGCTGTGCCTCCGGTAAGTGCTGCGAGGAGTCGGTCGGGCTGTCGCCCTGAAGGCCGGTGTTGCAGCAAGCGAGCGGGTGGTCTGGTGACGCCGGCGCTATCTGGGTGCTGAATGCGGCCCGGGCGACGTGCAAGACAGTGCTGCCCTCCTCCATCGCTACCACCAGAAGGGCATGCTGGGCGAGGTGGACGCGCCGGTCCCAAAGCGGCTCCAGCTCCAACCGTGGGCAGCTCTGGGAGGGGAGCGAGTTAGGGATAGGAGCTAATTTTATGCCTTAGCCTTTTCCCAGCCTGGCACTGCCCCGTCCCACTATGGCCGTGACCCCACTCTGCACACTGGCAGTCAGTGGGGTTCAGTAAACGGGGAACTCGGAAGAACTGTCCTGACCTTAATTAGGCCGGTTCAAGAGGACCTCTGCGGGAGATCATTCAGAAAGGCCTCACAATTATATTCATTATATTTTCAGTCATATTCACAGGTGATTTTATAGAATCTATATCGTCTACATCATCGAGATGTACTTTTTCACACATGGAGTTGTGAGTCTGAGAATTCTGTGCCTCAGAGGGCGGTGGAGGGCCGTTCTCTGGATAGTTTCAAGCGAGAGCTAGATAGGTCTCTTAAAGATAATGAAGTCAGGGGATATGGGGAGAAGGCAGAAACGGGGTGCCGTTTGGAAATGATCGGCCATTATCACACTGAATGGCCTACTCCTGCACCTATTCTCTATTGTCTATTGTGTAATGAACCGGAGGTGAAGGAGCCATTAGGAGTTAGTGACAATTTATCCTTTTTCTGTCTATCAATATTCTACCTCTATCTCTATATTCTTTAGACAAAATTAAAACTTTGATCTAGTGATCTTTGCACAAAAATGGTTCCTGGTAGAGCTACGATTTTTTGCCAGTTGCACCACCGCTCTCCTGTGCTGCGAGTACACCAAATGTTTCGTTCCAATCGGTTCAATATCGTAAAAGTTAGCGAGGTTTAAAATTCTCAAAAACCGTGCATGCGTAGATCGATGTATTCTCCTGCCTGTCACCGCCGCGTCGATTAGTCTCTTCCCCTGTCACTCCCGGGACGGTCCGCCCCTTCCTGCGCTATCGCCTCTTTACTGGAGGTGAGAGTGGGCTGGCGGTGTTTTCCAACCGGACGTTCGGAGGGACCCGAAGCATCCCAGCCCGCCCACCCCCACAAGCAGCCCAGCCCCAAGCACCCCCCCCAAGCAGCCCAGCTCAGCCCAGCCCCAATAAGCCCCGCCCCCAGCTGCCCGCCCTATGCAGCAACCAAGCCCCAAGCAGCATCCCAGCTGGGGAGTCCCGACCCAGCCCATCCCAGTGTGGGATACCTAGTCCAGCCCGGAGTCGGATACGTCGTCGATGTCGCCAAACGGAAAGCATAGACACTGAAACCGGCGGAGGAGAACAACCAGCGCCCACTGTTAGCCCCACCGCACGTCCAATTCCAGCCATCAACCCTCTGGTACCCTTTCTAGCACCGCCCACTCTACCCCCGGCCACACCCACCCCGCCCACACACACCCACACCCGCCCACACACACCCAACCGCCCCACCCTTACCCCGCCACCCACACACCACACGCCCATGCGGAAACCCGGGGGGGTTGGGGGGAATGGGGGGCACACATTCTTCCCATTTTTTGAGGGGTGGGATACAATTCCCCTATATTTTGTATTCCAGTTTTCGAAATTGCGTGAAAAAAACTCTATTAAATTATCCTCTCTCCGCGAGACATCGTATTAACATGATGTGTCACCAATTGTGTTTTGACCCTCAAGTATTAACGTAATTATGGATAATTTCTTAAAGCTATCTGATGGGGGTAGGAATACCATTTCAACTAATGGATCTATTGGTGGATGCGAAATATTTAAACGGGTATCGGAATTAAACGTGTCGGGTCATTAAGGGTTCAGGACGAACGGGTTTCCTGGCTGGCTTGCAGGTAAATGTTTCTATCACGGCCACTCACGTTATTTAGCGTTTTCAAATCTCCCTCTCTCTCTCTCTCTCTCTCTCTCTCTCTCTCTCTGCCCCCTCCAAGGTTGCTTCTTCTGTTTGCCTTTATTTGCGACAATTTCATTTGTTTAAGTGTTATTGATCACTGAAGCTTTTGAAAGATTCAAGGGAGTACCAGACGCATGCTAAGGGCCGTCTCGGCAGTTCACGGGGCTTTTCATCACCCGGCTGGGCTTAAAATCAAACTGTTGCATCGAGGAATTCGAGGTTCCCGATTTTGGTGGCCGATTTTAAGCCGCGCCACACGCCGCGGAACGGGGCGATTCAAGCCCAACGATTTGGGGCAGACAAAGCTTTCTTTTCTTCTTTTAAAATCTTTTAATTAAGATTTCATTAAAAAAATAATAATGATAAACATAACAGTGATATTGATACACAGTGATACAATACGATATGTGCAGGAGTGGGCTATTCAGCCCTTGGAGCTAGCACCGCCATTCATTGTGATAATGACTGATCTTCACCAATCAGTACCCGGTTCCTGCCTTTTCCCCAGTATCCCTTGATTCCTCTTGCCCTAAGAGCTCCATATACATCTCTCTTCAATGCATCCAGTGATTCTTCTCCACTCCCCCTAACTCATTACATCTCCTCACCCAATTCCCATCTCTTCATCTTCTCCATCGCTTCCCCTTTCCTTACCCATTTCCCTCTCCCCCTCCCCTCTCGCCATCCCCTCTCTTCCCTTCTCATTCGCACCCAGCCCCTCTTACCTCCTCTTCACTCCCCCTCCCACCCCCTCGTCCCATCCCCTTTCCTCCAACTCCCCATCCTCTTCCCTCGCTCCCCTCACCCCATTATCTCCCCCTCACCTCCCCTCTAACTCACCCACCCTGGATCTCTCGTCACTCTCTCCCCAAGCCGTCTCTCCCCCCTTCACTCTATCCCCTCCCTTGTAACTCCCTCATCATGTCCCACTCCCCTATATGTCCCTTACCCCTCCCTCACTCCCCCATCCCTCCCCCTCCCCTTATTTCTCTTACCCCGCCTTTCTTGATCTCCCTCCACCCCATCCTGTCCCTGATACTCCTTATGTAATTTTTGAACCCACCCCCTCTATCCAGCCTGCCGCTCTCTACCAAACTTTCGCCCTTCCACCCCTCGATATTATTTTCTGAGCGCTAATCTGGAATGAATGGATATAATATAAACTAAAAATTAAGCCCTCAAAACGATTCCAACATTGCCGAAATTTCTTGGGAACTTTCATGTACAATTCTACACAACACTACACACTAAAATGTATTACCTATTGATTACAATCATCTCCAAGTGTCCACTTTTTTATTGGTGGACAAATATACATAGTTGTTTTTTGCTCTGACTCATCGAAATCTAGTAAATCTGTAAAGTTGAACTTTACACCCCCCCCCCCCCCCCCCCCCCCCCCCCCCCCCCCCCCCCCCCCCCCCCCCCCCCCCCCCCCCCCCCCCCCCCGCCCAAAACACGTTGATAAGATCCCATCCTGTAACACACCCCCGGGGATCTGTTATTCTATATATAAACCCTCCCAAACCCTTGGAGGATTAGATCCCAGCCGGTAACCCACTCCCGGTGTTCCGATATTCTATTTTAAACTTGAAGGGGTTCATAGATACGGCGAGAGGTGGTGCAGGTGCCGGAGCGGAGGGGGATACAGTGACGGGAGAGGGTGCGTCGGGTCTGGAGAGGGATGGCGTCACAGAAACAGGGAGAATGGTGTAGGTACCGGCTGTGAGGTGGTCACAGAGACAGGGCGGGGTGTAGGGGCCAGAGGCGAGGGTGTTACAGACATCAGGAGAGAGATAGAGGCGCCGAGAGGAGCAAATCACAGAGAATGGGAGGGGTGTAGGTTTCGAAGTGGTTGTTCTCCGCCACTGGGTGGGAGTATTACACTATCTAATGCTCTCTCCCTCTCACACCCAAGCCTACCCAAACCTTGTAACAGATGCAGCGGGCGAACAAGAGAGAGTGTGTAAACTGTCGGCTCTATTCCCCCTCTTCCCAAACTATTTGGACAGATGAATGCCCAGGGAAAGGATTAAAACGTATTAACTACTAGGAGAGGTTGCACAGACTTGGATTATTTCTCCGGAACCTCACAGGTTGATTGGAGACCCGACAGAAACAATATACATTTCCGAGAGCGGTAGATAGGATAAACAGTCAGAAACTATCCCCCCCCCCCCCCCCCCCTCCACCACCACCACCATACTAATGTCAAAGATTAGAGAGCATATCTTTAAGGTGAAAGAGTCAAAATGTATAGGAAATATGCGTGGCAAGTTTTTTAGACACAGTTACTGGTGTGGGCATGGAACGCACTGACAGAAGCGGTCGAATTATGCACGCCGCTCTGACCATCACGGAAACCGACCTCCCTTCCATCGACTCGATCTACACATCAACGTATACTCGCTTGAATTTCATTACCGCTCAACGTACTTGTGCTGCCACCTTCAGTGAGCTATGAACTTGGACTCCAAGTTACAACTACACATCAATGCTGTGAGGGTCTTGCTAATTACTGTCGACTTTCACCTTTCATTCAAACTCACACAATGCAATGGATCACACACTTGCTCGTGCTAAATTCCACCTGCCATTTTTCCACCCATTTCTGCAGCTGACCTCCATCCCTTTGCATCTTCTGAGAGCCTTCCTCAATGTTTTGTTACTCTTCCAATTTTCAAAACTTCTCCCTGTAGCTCACATACAGTAGAGAGCATGTGAACTGGTTGCATCACAGCCTGGTTCGGCATCTTGAATGCCCAGGAACAAAGGCAATTACAGAGATGGGTAGACACTGCCCAATCCATCACGGGTACTGACTTCCCCACCATCAAGGGAATCTATAGGAGACACTGCCTCAAAAAGACTGCCAGCATAATCAGATACAAATACCACCCTGGCTACTCCCTCGTTTCACTCCTAATATTGTTGGGTGTAGATAAATTTGATACAATCAAAGTTCCGGGGAGTAAATATCATCAGCATCAAATCTTGGGCCAGTCACATCTAAGCAATGGCATAGAAAGCACACCGACGTCTTTATTGCATTGGAAAGCTTTGGAGGTTCGGCATGTCTTTTTCTTTTTTTTATTTTCTTTTTTTTATTTTCTTTTCTTTTCTTTTCTTTTCTTCGGTATTCACCAAGGAGAAGGATATTGAACTCTGTGAGGTATGGGAAAAAAGTAGAGTGGCTATGGAAACTATGAGATGCAAAGAGGAGGAAGTACTGACACTTTTGAAAAATATAAAAGTGGATAAGTCTCCAGGTCCTGACAGGATATTCCCTAGGACATTGAGGGAAGTTAGTGTAGAAATAGCAGGAGCTATGTCAGAACTATTTCAAATGTCATTAGAAACCGGAATAGTGCCGGAGGATTGACGTACTGCGCATGTTGTTCCATTGTTTAAAAATGGTTCAAAGAATAAACCTAGCAATTATAGACCTATTAGTTTGACCTCAGTGGTGGGCAAATTAATGGAAAGGATACTTAGAGATAATATACATAAGCATCTGGATAACAGGGTCTGATCAGGAACAGTCAACATGGATTTGTGCCTGGAAGGTCATGTTTGACAAACCTTCTTGAATTTTTTTGAAGCGGTAACTAGGGAAATTGATGAGGGTAAAGCAGTGAATGTTGTCTATATGGATTTCAGTAAGGCCTTTGACAAGGTTCCCCATGGAAGGTTGGTTCAGAAGGTTCAATCTTTGGGTGTTAATGGCGGAGTAGCAAGATGGATTCAACAGTGGCTGAATGTGAGATGTCAGAGAGTAATGGTGGATGGCTGTTTGTCAGGTTGGAAGCCGGTGACCAGTGGGGTGCCTCAGAGATCTGTGTTGGGTCCACTGTTGTTTGTCATGTACATCAATGATCTGGATGATGGGGTGGAAAATTGGATAAGTAAGTATGCAGATGATACTAAGATAGGTGGTCTTGTGGATAATGAAGTAAATTTTCAAAGTCTACAGAGAGATTTGGGCCATTTGGAAAAGTGGGCTGAAAGATGGCAGATGTAGTTTAATGCTGATAAGTGTGAAGTGCTACATCTTGGCAGGAGAAATCAAACTAGGACGTACATGGTAGGGAATTGAGGAATGCTGTGGAACAGAGGGATCTAGGAATAACTGTGCATAGTTCCATGAAGGTGGAATCGCATGTAGATAGGGTGGTAAAGAAAGCCTTTGGTGTGCTGGCCTTTATAAATCAGAGCATTGAATACAGGAGTAGGGAAGTAATGTTAAAATTGTACAAGGCATTGGTAAGACCAATTCTGGAGTATGGTGTACAATTTTGGTCGCCTAATTATAGGAAGGATGTCAACAAAATAGAGAGAATACAGAGGAGATTTACTAGAATGTTGCCAGGGTTCCAGCAACTATGTTACAGAGAAAGGTTGAACAAGTTAGGTCTTTATTCTTTGGAGCGCAGAAGGTTAAGGGGGGACTTGATTGTGGTCTTTAAAATGAGGAAAGGGATAGACGGAGTTGACGTGGATAAGCTTTCCCCATTGAGGGTAGGGAAGAGGGCATGACATGAGAATTAAGGGACAGAAGTTTAGGGGTAACGTGAGGGGGAACTTCTTTACTCAGAGGGTGGTGGCTGTGTGGAATGATCTTCCAGCAGAAGTGGTGGAGGCAGGATCGATTTTAACATTTAAAAGTAAAGTGGATAAGTATATGGACGTGAAAGGAATGGAGGGGTATGGTCTGAGTGCAGGTAGATGGGACTTGGGGAAAACAAATGGTCGGCTCGGACTGGAAGGGGCGAGAGGGCCTGTTTCCGTGCTGTAATTGTTATATGGCTATATGGTTATATGGTTATGTCCCCAACACCTCTGTTCAACCTCTACAGATACGCCATAGGAAACAATTTATCGGGATGCACTACAACCTGGTGTGGGAGCAGCTCCGTCCAAGAACCGCAAGGAACTGCAGAGAATTGTGGAAGCAGCCGAGACCATCACGCAAACTAATCTCCATTCCATGGAGACCATCTACACCATCTACACCTCATGCCTCCGCTCAAGGCCACCATAATAAACAAAGACCAGCCTCACCCCGGTCAGCCCATCTTCTCCCCTCTTCCATGGGGTGAAGGGTGTCGAGGCCGGAGGGGAGGGGGATACAGTGACTGGAAGAGGGGGTGTCGGGGCTGGAGAGGGAGGGAGTCACAGACATAAGGAGAGGGGTGTAAGTGCCGTCTGGGTGGTGGTCACAGAGACATGGCGGAGTGTAGGGGCCCAAGGCGAGGGTGTTACAGACATCAGGAGAGTGGTATAGGCACCGGAGGGGAGGAGGTCACAGAGACTGGGATGGGGTGTAGGAATCGCAGTGGCGGTTCTCAGCCACTGGGTGGGAGTATTATACTATCTCATGCTCTCTCCCTCTCACCCCCAACACTTACCATACCTTGTAACAGGAAGAGGCGGCGCATAAGAGAGAGTGGGTAAACTGTCGGTTAGATTCACCTTCTTCCTAAACTATTTGTACAGATAAATGCCCATGTAAAAGAATAGAGTGCATATCTACTTGTGCTGCCACCTTCAGCGAGTGATGAACTTGGAGTCCATGTCACCACTACACATCAATGCTGTTGAAGGTCTTGCTAACAACTCCAGACTTTCACCTTACATTCAAACTCAAAAAGTGCAACAGCTCACACACTTGCTCACGTTAAACCCCATCTGCCGTTTGTCCGCCCATTTCTGCAGCTGACCTCCATCCCGCTGTATCTTCTTGCATCCTTCCTCAATTTTTGCAACTCTTCCAATTTTCAAAGCTTCTCCCAGTAGCTCACACAAATAGAAAGCATGTTAACAGGTTGCATCTCGGCCTGGTTGGGCATCTACAAGGCCCAGGAACAAATTAAATAACAGAGATTGGTAGACACTGCCCAATCCACCACGTACTGATCTCCCCACCATTAAAGGGATCTATAGGAGTCACTGCCACAAAAACGCTGCCAGCATCATCAGATATCCTGGCTACTCTCTCATTTCATTCCTAAAGTTGGGTAGAAATACATGTGATAAGATCAATGTTCCGAGGAGTAAATATCACCAGCATATAGTCTTGAACCAGCAAAATCTAAGCAATGGCCGAGAAAGCACACCGACGCCTTTACTGCCTTAGAAAGATTTGGAGGTTCGGTATGCCCCCAACATCTATGTTCAACCTCTGCAGATACGTCATAGAAAACAATTTATCGGGATGCATTACAGCATGGTTTGGGAACAGCTCCGTCCAAGAACCGCAAGAAACTGCAGAACATTGTGGAAGCAGCCGAGACCATTATGCAAACTAGTTTCCCTTCCATGGACACCATCTATATGATCTACACCTCATTCAACCGCTCAAAGCCACCAGAATAAACATCGACCAGTCTCACCCGGTCACTCCCTCTTCTCCCCTCTTCCATCAGGGAAGTGGTTCAGAAGTGTGAAAACGCACACCTCCAGATGACGGGCCTGTTTCTTCCCAGCTGTCAGCAGGCAACTCAACCGTCCTCTTCCCAGCTAGGGAGCGGTCCTGACCTACCATCTACCTTATTGGAGAGGTTCGAACTACATTTAATCGAAACTTACCTTACTATAACTTATACTGAACGTGGTTCCCATTATCTAGCGTGTTTACACTGGGGACGGCTTGATTGAGATCATGCATTGTATTTCCGCTGAATGGATAGCATGCGACACAAACGCTTTTCACTGTACTCCGGTGACAATAATAAACTGACCTAAGTGTTTTTTTGGTTATTAAATTTGGAAGAGTTGCAGACAGTGAGGAAAGCTATCTGAAGATACAGCGGGATATAGATCAACCACAGAAATGATCGGAGAAATAACACATTGATTTTAACCCGAGCAAGTGTATGAGGTATTGCATTATGGGAGATCGAACACAAAGGGAACATCTACAGTTAATGGCAAGACACTTGAAGGGATCGATGTGCAAGGGGACGTTGTTGTCTGATTACATAGCTCATTGAAGGGGGTAGCGCAAGTAAGTAGCGTGCTAAATACGGTATGCTTGCCATCAATAATTGGGCAAAGACTGTCAGAGCCAGGAAGTCACGATGCAGCTTTATAGCTCTTTGGTGAGGCCTCATTTGGAGTAATGTGTCCCGTTCTGTTCACCCCATTTAGATAATGGATGCGGGGGCTTCGGAGAGAGTTCAGAGGACATTTACGAGAATGCTCCCGGATTAGAGGGCTTTAGATGCAGGGAGATGTTTGAAACATTGTAGAGGAGATTTACCTGCATGCTGCCTGGATTAGTGGGCTCGAGTTACTGGGAGGTTGGGAATGGTGCCCGGGGGGTTTACCAGAATACTGCCAAGATTAGAGAGCTTTTGCTGCAGGGAGAAGGTCTAGAAGAGGTTGACCAGAATGCTGCCCGTTTTCGTGGGCTTTAGCTACAGGGATAGGTTGGAAAGGGTGTAGTGGTAAGACCAATTCTGGAGTATGGTGTACAATTTTGGTCGCCTAGTTATAGGAAGGATGTCAACAAAATAGAGAGAGTACAGAGGAGATTTACTAGAATGTTGCCAGGGTTCCAGCAACTATGTTACAGAGAAAGGTTGAACAAGTTAGGTCTCTATTCTTTGGAGCGCAGAAGGTTAAGGGGTGACTTGATTGAGGTCTTTAAAATGATGAAAGGGATAGACAGAGTTGACGTGGATAAGCTTTTCCCATTGAGGGCAGGGAAGATTCAAACAAGAGGGCATGACATGAGAATTAAGGGACAGACGTTTAGGGGGGTAACGTGAGGGGGAACTTCTTTACTCAGAGGGTGGTGGCTGTGTGGAATGAGCTTCCAGCAGAGGTGGTGGAGGCAGGATCGATTTTAACATTTAAAAGTAAAGTGGATAGGTATATGGACGTGAAGGGAATGGAGGGGTATGGTCTGAGTGCAGGTAGATGGGACTAGGGGAAAACAAATGGTCGGCACGGACTGGAAGGGCCGAGAGGGCCTGTCTCCGTGCTGTAAGTGTTATATGGTTATATGGTTATTATATGGTGACTTACCAGAGTGTTGCCAGAATTAGAGGACTTTAGCTACAGAGAATGGTTGTAGCGGGTGCAGAAGACGTTTACCAGAATTATGCCTAAATTAGAGGGTTTCAGCTACAGGGAGAGATTGGAAGGACTTGGATTGTTTTCATTTGAATTGCTGAGGTTGAGGGGAGATCTGACAGAAGTATACCACAATTACATAGTAAATATGTGCAGGAGGAGGCCATTCGCCCCTTCGAGCCAGCACCGGCATTCATTGTGATGATGGCTGATCGTCCCCAATCAATAACCCGTGCATGCCTTCTCCCCATATCTCTTGATTCCAGGAGCCCGCGGAGCTCTATCTAACTCACTCTTAAATCAATCCAGTGATTTGGCTTCCACTCCCCTCTGTGGAAGTGAATTCCACAAATTAACATCTCTCTGGGTGACAAAGATTTTTCTCACGTCAGTCTCAAATGGCCTCCCCTTTATTCTAAGACTGTCGCCGCTGGTTCTGGACGGGCCCAACATTGGGAACATATTTCCTGGATCTAGTTTGTCCAGTCCTTTTATAATTTTATATTTAATACTGAGGTGAGATAAAAAACGTTTTCACTCAGAGTGTTGCGAATTTGTGGAATCGTAGCGAGGGTAGACAGTCAGAATATGCCCACAGGGTGGAAATGCCAAAGGATGGAAGGGATAGCTTGAAAGTGAGAGGAGCAACGTTTAAAAATGATCTGTGGGGCAACTATTTTGACACCTAAGGTTGTGTGGGCCTGGAATACGCTGTCGAGTGTGGTGGTGGAGGAAGAAACGAGAGTGGAATTTAAGAGGCTTTCAGATAGGCACTTGGAAATGTAAGGAATGGAGGAATGTGGATCACATGGAGGCTGAAGAGGTCAGTTCAACTTGGCGGCATGTTCCGCACGGACATTGTGGGCCGAATGGCCGTTACTGAGCTGTACTGTTCTCTGTACTATCATAAAACACAGGAGAATAAGTAAGCCATTTGGCCCAAGAAGTCTACTCCGCCATTCAATCATGGCTTCCCAACCATCCCTATTAACATGCTTCTCCCCAATATATCCATATCCCTGTAACTATAAACTCCGATCTTGTATGTAATGTGTGTGTGTGTGTGTGTGTGTGTGTGTGTGTGTGTGTGTGTGTGTGTGTGTGTGTGTGTGTGTGTGTGTATGCGTGTGTGTGTGTGTGTGTGTGTGTGTGTGTGTGTGTGTGTGTGTGTGTGTGTGTGTGTGTGTGTGTGGTGTGCGTGCGTGTGCGTGTGTGTGTGTGTGTGTGTGTGTGTGTGCGTGTGTATTTATATTTTCATTTGCGCTCACATCGTTTACAAAATTGACACGCGAACGGTAACATTTTTACATTTCCGGTAGAAATTTATCCGTTGAAGCCAAAAAAAACGCCTTATCTGAAAAGTTAATGAATTATTTCTCGAGTTATTAATCAAAATGTTCACCAATCCGATAAAACGTTGGTCAAAAAGACTGTTTTTCGATGATGACGTCACAATGGATCTGTCTGCCTGTCGTCTGCTCGCGCTGCGAGTGACGTCACACTCTCCCTACTCTCCCCGTTATTCAAAAGTCGGCCCGTCGACTGAAGACCAAAGATCATAGTTGAAGACTGCACTGTGAGTGAAGAACGAGCAAGTCGGGCCCGGTACTTCTACAGCTGAAGACAGCAGCGGCCTTTGGTCGACACTCCCTCGCTCGCCCCTCGGCTCGACTCGGCTCGGCTCGGGCCCTGTATCCGAGCTCCCGAGAGCTTCGGTCGACGCACGCTCGCGCCTCGGCTCTGGTCCGTTCCTGGGCTCGTCCCGGGCCTCCCCCCACTCTCTGCCCGCCTCTGCCCCACCTCTCTCTCCTGCCCCCAATTATTGGAAACATGCTACTGGAGATGAAGACGGTCACCGCTCTCTGCTCCCTCGTTCAAGAATCTGCCGGAGATGAAACCGCCCCATCCTTCTCCCCTCTACCGCCTCTCTCAACCCCTCGTTCCCCCATCTCCCCTCACCTCCACCTCTCACCGATCCCTCTAAGCGCCCCTCTCCCCCATTCCTCCCCTAACTCCTCTCCCTCCCCCTCACACCTCCCCTTCCCTCACCCCCTCCTACTCCCTCCCCCCCCCTCCCCCTACTCCTCCCCCTCCCCCTCCCCCTCTCCCCCTTCCCCTCCCCCTTCATCGGGCCCTGTAACCGAGAGCTCCAGAGAGCGTTGAACGATTCACGCTCACGCCTCGTCTCGGGTCCGTTCCCCGGCTCGGCCTGGGCCTCCCCCCTCTCTTTCCCCCCCTCTCTCTCGCCCTCCCTCGCCCTCTCTCGCCCCTCTCACTCTCCCCCTTTTTCTCCCCCCTTTCTTTCTCCCCCCCCCTCTCTCCCCCTTTCTCTCCCACTCTCTCCCCCATTCCTCTCCCACTCTCTCTCCCGCCCTTCTGCCCCCCCTCTCTCCCCCTCTCTCTCCCCTCTCTCTCTTCCCCTCTTTCCCTACACTACTCGCTCTTCATATCTCTCTCCCCACTCTATACCCCCTCTCCCTCACCCTCTATCGCATCCCCTGTCTCTCTTTCCCTTTTTCTCTCTTTCACCTCGCTCCACCTCTCTCCCTCAGCCCACTCTCTCCCCTTCTATCTCCCCCTTCTCTCCCCACCCTCTCTCCCCGCACTCTCCCCCTCACACTCTCTACCCCCTCACTCTCTCCCTGTCTCTCCCTTCTCTCATCCGCTCTTTCCATCCCTTCTCTGCCCCCCTCTTCCATCTCCTCCTTTTCTTCTCACACTCCCATCTCTCCCCCTCTCTCCACCCCACTCTCGCCCCTCATCCCCCTCCTCCCCCCTCCTCCTTCCCCCTCCTCTTCGCATCCTCCTCCCCCTTCCTCTTCCCCCCTCTCCCCCTCTCTCCACTTCTCTCACCCTCTCTTCTCCACCTCTCTACCCCACGATCTCCCCCTCTCTCCGCCCCCCTCTCTCCTCCCCCCACTCTCCATACCATCCACCCTTCTCTCCACCACACTCTCTTCCCCCTCTCGCTGCCCCCTCTCCTTCCCCCGCTCTCCCGTTCCACCTCTCTCTCTCTGCCCTCTCGCTCTCGCCCCTCTCTCTCTGTCTCTGCCCCTCTGTCTCTGTCTCTGCCCGTCTGTCTGCCCAATCTCTCTCTGCCCTCTCTCTCTCTTCCCCCCCTCCCTCTCCCTCTCTAGACGCGCCTACGAGTTGGGGACGATGCGTAAGTGGATAGGGCGGCGATGGGGTAAAAGGAGGGAATGAATAATATTAATATAATATCCAGGAGGTGGGTAATGTGTGTGTGTGTGTGTGTGTGTGTGTTGTGTGTGTGTGTGTGTGGTGTGTGTGTGTGTGTGTGTGTGTGTGTGTGTGTGTGTGTGTGCGTGTGCGTGCGTGGTGTGTGTGTGTGTGTGTGTGTGTGTGTGTGTGACGTCGCAGGCTGCCCCCAGCCACAGCACGTGGAGGCGGCGGTCTAGTAACTATTAAAACGGTGATGTTGTATGTGTGTGGTGCGTGCGTGCGTGTGCGTGTGTTCAGTTGTTTGTGTTTGATCATACTTTCTCGAAAACGATGCGGTAACGGTAACATTTTTTTCTTATTCTGGGAGACATTTATCCAGTGGAAACGGAAACTGCCTCAACTGCAAAATTCAAGCATTATTTCTCGAGTTATTAATGTTCAAAATCTGAAATAACTTCGAAAATAAAACCAGCCGGCCGCCTCGCTCGGGGTCCTCGGGTCGGCGCCTGGTGGGGAGGCTACTGCTCGATTCCACGTCCGCCCGCTGCCCTCTCCCTCTGTCTCTGTCCTCTTCTCTCTCTCTCTGCCCCCTCTCCCTGTTCTCTGCCCCTCTCTCTGACTCAGTCCCCCCTCTCTGTATCTGCCCCCTCTCTCTTTGTCTGCCCTCTCTCTCTGTCTCTGCACACTCTCTATCTCTGCCCTCTGTCTGTTTCTGCGCTCTCTCTCTGCCTCTGCCTTCTCTCTCTGTGTCTGCCCTCTCTCTGCCTCTGCCGTTTGTCTCTCTCTCTCTGCCCTCTCTCTATGTCTCTGCCCCCCTGTCTTATCTCTTCCCCCTCTCCGTCTCTGCCATTTCTCTGTCTCTGCCCTCTCTCTCTGTCTCTACCGTCTCTCCCTGTCTCTTCCCTCTCTCTGCCTGCCCCATCACTCTCTGCCTCTGCCTTCTCTTTGTCCCTGCCTTCTCCACTGTCTCTGCCCTCTATCTCTCTCTCTGTTTCTGCCATCTTTCTCTCTCTGCCTTCTATCTGGCCCCTTCCTCTCGCTGCCTTTTCTCCCTGCGCGCTCTCTCTCTGCTGTCCCTCTCTCTGCCCTCTCTCCCTCTGCCTTCTCCGTCTCTGCTCTCTCTCTAACCCCTCTCTACCCTCTCTCTGCCTTCTGTCTCTCTGCCCTCTCTCTCTATGCCCTCGGTCTTTCTGCGCTATCTCTCTCTCTCTCTCTTTGCCCTCTCGCTCTGGCCCTCTTACTCTCCCTGCCGCCCCCTCTCTCTCTGCTCTCTCTCTCTCTCTCTCTCTCTCTCTCTCTCTCTCTCTCTCTCTCTCTCTCTCTCTCTCTCTCTCTCCTCCCTCTCTCTCTCTCTCTGCCTTACTCTCCCTGCCCTCTGTCTCTGCCCCCTCTCTCTCTGCCCTCTCGCTTTACACCCTCCCTCTCCCAATCTAGGCGCGCTTGCACAGTTGGGGTTATGCCTGAGTGGGTAGGGCGAGGGATGGGGTAAAAGGAGCGAATGAATAATATTTATATAATATCAAGTGCGGGTTAGTGTGATTGTGTGTGTTGAGAGGGTGGTTAGTGAGTGTGTGTGGTGGGTGGTTAGTGTGTATGTGTGTGTGTGTGTGTGTGTGTGTGTGTGTGTATGTGTGTGTGTGTGTGTGTGTGTTGTGTGTGTGTGTGTGTGTGTGTGTGTGTTGTCTGTGTGTGTGTGTGTGTGTGTGTGTGTGTGTGTGTGTGTGTGTGTGTGTGTGTGTATGTGTGTGTGTGTGTGTGTGTGTGTGTGTGTGTGTGAGACGCGGCAAGCCCCCCCCCCCCCCACTGATCCTACTTGTTCTAGGAACATGTAAAGCCCTTACTAATAGAGGACCTGTCAATCGCCGTTGTGAAAATATCCTATTACTTGAGCGCCACCATCTCGAGAAATGAAGTCCACAGATTAACCACCCTCTGTTTAAAAAAATAATCATTTTCTCCTTTCTATAGGTACGTCGTTTTATTCCCTGGCAATGCCATCTGGTCCTGGACTCTCCCACTACTTGAAACATCCTCCACATCCTCACTCCCCAGGCATTTGACTAATACGTAAGTTTAATTGAGGTCCCCCCTCACCCTTCAAAACTCCAGCGAGTACAGGCCCAGGGTCGTCACTAATCACACGTTAACCCAATCATCCCCAAGAACATTGTCGTCAACCTCGTTTGGGCCCTCTCCAAGCCAACACATCCTTCCTCAGATATGGGGCCCAGAATTGCTCACAATTCTCCAAATGTGGTCTGACCAAATGTGCAATAAAACCTCAGATTTACATCCCTGTTATTATATTCTAGTATTCTTGAAATTAATGCTGGAATCGCATGTGTCTTCCTCGACACCGACATCTGCAGTTGCATTTCAATGTCCGGAAGAATGCTCGTCTGAAAACGGTGACCTCCAGGATCAGGAACAGATTCGTCCCAGCAACCGTCAGGCTTGTGAGTACTGCATAACACGAACTAAACTTTAAACTACGAACTGTCTAAGAGAAAGAGAGAGGGAGAGGGAGGGGGAGAGAGAAAGGGAGGGTTACGAAGAGGAGAGGTGAGTAAGGAGCGAGGGGAAACAGGGATAGACGGGCAGAGAAAGGGAGGGGCAGCGATGAGAGGGGACGAGGGAGAACGAATAGAGAGATGAGGGTGAGAGGAAGAGAGAAGGGAATCGGATTAAGAGAGATATGTTAGACCTTTATTGAGTCTTCTAGAGATATAGTGTGGAAAGCAACCCATCGGCCCACCTACTCTGTGCCAACCAACGATCGCTATCCAACACAATAAGGGCATTTTACAATTTACAGAAAGAATGAACGTACAAGCCTGCATGTCCTTTGGATTGTGGGAGTTAACCAGACCCAGAGAAAACCCACGCGATCACAGAGAGACATCGTACAAGCAACGCCCATAGTCAGTATCAACACCCGGGTCCTGACGTTGCGCGGCGACAATTGCGCTGGTCTAATGATAGAATGGTACAGTAAATTGTAAAGATAGCGCACGGTATGCTTGCCTTCAACATTCAGGACATTGAGTGTAATAGCAGGGAGTCAGAATGCAGCTTCTTAGGAATATGGTTAGGTCACATTTGAAGTATAGCGTGCAGTTCTGATTGTCCCATTACTGGAATAATGTGGTGATTTTGGAGAGGGTGCAGATGAGTTTTCCACAATGATGCCTGAATTAGGGTGTATTCGTTACGAGATACTGCAGCGGCTGAGTTGCTACCTTGAAGCTCCCAGTGACCCAGATCCGATCCTGACTACGTGTGCTGTCTGTACGGGGGTTTGTACGTTTATCAGCCCGTGACCGCGTGGGTTATTCCGCGATCTTTGCTTTCCTCCCACACTACAACGATTTACATGTTTGCAGGTTAATTCGCTTGGAATAAATGTAAAATAGTCCCTAATGTGTGGGATAGTGTTGGCGTATGAGGGCGCTGGTCAGTGCAGATTTGGTGGGTCCGAAGGTCTGTTTCCTCGCTGTATCTCTAAACTAAGTGTTAGGATGTAGTTTATTATTGTCACGTGTTGAGTGGAGAGCACAAATACGTTTCTAATATTAGGAGAGGCACGGTGGTAGAAGCATATGCGGCAGTGGCTTTTAAGAGTCTTTGAGATGAATATGCAGGAAATGATATGGATCACTTGCAGGCAGAGGAGATTATTTTAACTTGGCCTGGTCTTCGGCACAGACATGAAGGACCTGCTCACGTGTTGTGTAGGATATTAGATTTAGTTCATAGGGGTAATGGAATCAAGGGATGTAGGGGAAAACCGGAACGAGGCACTGATTTTGGATGGTCAGCTATGAAAATAGTGAATGGCGGTGCTGGCTCGAAGAGCCGATTGACCTACTGCACCTATTTTCTATGTTTCTATGTTCCGTAATTTGCTGTTATTCCTTCGAAGTTTCACTGTTTTGCAGAATTCTACTTTGTAAGCGATGCCCTCACGTCTTTGACATTCCAACACTGGGGGCGAGAACGTTTCTGACTGTCTACCCTATCTACGCCACTATTCGATGGCAAATTAAACTAATCTCCTCTGCCTATACGTGATCCATATCCCTCCAATTCCTGCATATCCATCTAAATGCATTGAGCCTTCCCAACCTCTCCCTGTAGCTCCGGCCCACGAGTCATGACAACAACCCTCGTAAATATTTTCTGCACCCTAATCAGCTTAACAACATCCTTCTGGTAGCAGGGCGACAAAAAATAACTTAATGCTCTAAGCGTGGCCTCTCGTGGTCTTGAACAACTGTGACGTAATGTCCTAATTTCATTACTTACTACCCTGACTGGTGAAGGCCAATATGTTGAAAGCCTTCTCGACCACCCTCAGATCTACCACAAATCATAAACACGCCTCTTCCCTCAGGTGTCGTCCAAAAGATCTTGAAAACTGCAGTCATCAAGCCACACTTCACAACGAACAATCAAGATATCACTAATGTACAATTAGAGGCCCCATATCAAACCTTGCATTTTTAAGTAGAATAATTGAAAACGCTGTTTTCAGCCGTTTAACAACTTTTTGACACGACACAACTTATCACTACCTTGACGCCATCCTATCCCCCTTTGTTAAATCCCTCCCCACCTATGTTCAAGACACCTCAGACTCACTCTCCGTCGGCTCCGTGCATTCCATTCTCCAGGCCCCCATCCTCTCATCTTTACCATGGACGTCCAGTCACTCTACACCTCCATCCCCCACCAGGACGGTCTCAAAGCCCTCCGGTTCTTCCTCGACCAGAGGAGCAACCCATAACCCGTCCACTGACACCCTCCTCCGCCTAGCGGAGTTTGGTCCTTACCCTCAATAACTTCTCTTCTGATTCCTCCCCATTTCCTCCAAAAAACACAGGCGTAGCTATGGGCACACGCATGGGCCCCAGATACGCTTGCCTCTTTGTTGGGTACGTCGAACAATCCTTGTTCTCGGCGTACCAGGGCCCCATCCCCGACCTCTACCTCCGTTACATCGATGAGTGCTTTGGTGTCACCTCCTGCACCCACACACCAACTGACTGACTTCATTCATTTCACCACCAACTTCCATCCGGCACTCAAATACACTTGGACCATTTCCCGACATTTCCCTACAATTCCTTGACTTCACCATCTCTACTGCAGGTGATACACTCCTGACCGACATCAAACTACAAACCCACTGACTCCCACAGCTACATGGACTACTCTCCCTCCCACCCAGCTTCCTGTAAGGACTCCATCCCCTATTCCCAAATCCTTCGTCTACGCCGTATCTGCTCCCAGGATGAGGTGTTTCACACCAATCATCACAAATGGCCTCATTCTTCAGAGAACGGGGATTCCCCTCCCCCACTATTGATGAAGCTCGCACCAGGGTCCTCCTCCATACCTCGCAAAAAAAAACACACTGCCCTCGCTCCCCATTCCCCCCCACTCGCAAACAGGGCCAGAGTCCCCCTGGTCCTCACCTTTCACCCTACCAGCCGGCAAATACAACAGATAGTACTCCGCCAGTTTCGCCACCTCAATGTGACACCTCCACCCACCACATCTTCCCATCTCCCCCCCTGTCTGCCTTCCGCAAAGGACCGCTCCCTCCGCGACTCCCTTGTCAATTCTTTCCCTACCCCTCCCGCTCTACTCCTTCCCCCGGGCACTTTCCCTTGCAACCGCAAGAAATGCAACACTTGTCCCTTCAACCTCCCCCCTCCAACTCCTTTCAGGGACCCAAGCAGTCCTTCCAGGTCCGACAGAGGTTTGACCTGCAACCTCCTCCAACCTCATCTACTGCACCGCTGCTCCAGATGCCAGATGATCTATATCGGTGAGACCAAGCGGAGGCTTGGCGATCGTTTCGCCGAACACCTCCGGTCGGACCGCAAAAACCAACCCGACCTCCCGGTCGCTAAGCACTTCAACTCCCCCTCCCATTACGTATCCGACCTCTCGGTCCTGGGCCTCCTCCATGGCCAGAGTGAGCAACACCGCAAGTTGGAGAACAGCAACCTCATATTCCGCTTGAGGAGTCTGCATCCTTCGGGCTTGAACATTGAATTTTCTCAATTCTGTTAACCCCCTGCTGTCCTCCCCTTCCCACCTCTCCCTCAGCCTCGGGCCCTGGCATTCCTCTATCTCTATCTACCCTCCCCCACCCTAGTCGCACTAGCTTCTCATTTTCACACACACAAACAGCTTACAATGGCTTGTTCCCTTTATCATCGATACTTTTTTGGCATATTTTCATTCATTGTTCTTTATCTCTCCACATCACCGTCTATATCTCTCGTTTCCCTGATCCTTGACCACTCTGAAGAAGGGTCTCGACCCGAAACGTCGCCTATCTCCTTCGCTCCTTAGATTTGCTGCTGCACCCGCTGAGTTTCTCCAGCTTTTTGTGTAACCCTTGTCACTAAACAAGTCAGGTTTTCGATCAAAACACTGCACTGAGACTGCTCTAGTTAAGGTCTTCAATTACATCCACTTAACATCAGACAATGGCAACATTTCAGTCTTAGTATCACTGGATCTCAGTGCTGCATTTGACACGGTCGTCCACACCATATTGCTATACCGATAGGAAAACTGGGTTGGACTTTCTGGCACAATTCTGTTTTGAATTCTACATCATAGCTGACACATCATAGCGGACACATATGACATGTGTAGTTCCCCCAGGCTCCATTCTGGGGCCTCTCTGTTTTAACATGCTTCCAATGGACTATGGAAACAACAAATGTAGACAAAAATGCCGGATAAATTCAGCGGTGAGGCAGCATCTATGGAGCGAAGAAATATGTTGCGTTTCGGGTCGAGACCTTTCTTCAGGCTGATGTGGTCGTGGGGGGGAGCGGTGGGGGAGAAAGGAAGAGGGCGGAGATTTAACAAAACACCCCAGCGGTATGAACACTGACATCTCCAATTTTAGATAGTCCTTGCTTTCCCACTCCTTCCCCTTCACCCTCCCAGCTCTTCCACAGCCCACTATCTCCGCCGCATCCTTTCTGTTTCCTTCGCTCCATAGATGCTGCCTCACCCGCTGAGTTTTCCAGCATTATTGTGTACCTTCGATTTTTCCGGCAATTGCAGTTTTCATAGACATGAAAACAACAAAATAAGTTACCATAATTATGCAGTTGGCATAATTAAGTAAGTGCATCGAACAAATTATGTGCCACAACGTTCTTCAATTAAACAAAGACAACATTGAGGTAGTTGTCTTTGGAGCCAAATAGGAACGAATAAGTCAGTGCTCAGCTTCAATCGGCAAAAATTAAAACCCACGGACAAAGCAAGAACTCTTAGTGTAATCATGGACCTGAATTTCAACAGCCACTTTGAGACAATTACTGTCAGCGAATTAACACCTTAATCAAATACCAAGGGTTAAAGGACTTATGGTCCAGCAGGATATGGGAAAAACGTGTCCATAGACTTCCGTAGACTTGCCATTGCAATGCTGTCTTCACGTCTCCCTAAAATATCGATTAGTAACAGCTGCAGCTGATTCTGAACGCTGCTGCTCGAATCTCTAAAGACCAAGAAAGTGATCACAATACTACTCCAGTTTTGAGGTCTTCACAAACCACACACTGGCTTCCAGTCTGTCACAGTATTGATTTTTCAAAATATTACTATTGGTTTATAAAGCACAGAAATGGTCTAGGCCAAAATACATTTGTGATCTTCTTCTGCTGCTGCAGTTGTGAACAATTCATACCTCCGAGTCGTCTAGGACAGGTGTGCTTTATGTCCCCATAGTCAGACCAAAACATGGAGAAACAGCGTTTACTTTATGTGCATCACATATATGGAACAGATTTCCAGAAAAATGCAGATCTGCACCAACTCTCAGTTCATTTTAATCGGGGCTGAAGACTTTTGTGTGACGCTGCTGTTAATCACTTTTAATTTAATTTAATTAAATAATTATTCATTTCTAACAATGCACTGTAATTTTTATTCTAGTATCTTATACTAGAATAAAAGGGACAGAGGTTTCGGGGTAATGTGAGGGGGAACTTCTTTACTCAGAGGGTGGTGGCTGTGTGGAATGAGCTTCCAGCAGAAGTGGTGGAGGCAGGATCGATTTTAACATTTAAGAGTAAAGTGGATAGGTATATGGACGTGAAGGGAATGGAGGGGTATGGTCTGTGCAGGTAGATGGGACAAGGGGAAAACAAATGGTCGGCACAGACTGGAAGGGCCGAGAGGGCCTGTTTCCGTGCTGTAATTGTTATATGGTTATATGGTTATATGGTTATACTTGTCATTCTATTTTTGCTTGTTTTATGTTCTATTATTTTAATGACTGTTTATAATTGCTTTATTTGATTTTTATTGCTTTGTTTAAAGCACTTTAAATTGCCTTGTATCTGACATATGGCTTATAAATAAACTTGCTTGCTTGCTGGCTACATGTGACTGCAAATTTGAGGGAGCAATCTTCCTGCACCCCAAAGATTCTCGTTACTCTACAAGACTCCCTGTCTAATCTACCTTTGATGCCACTTTGGGCTTGTTTCCGTTCTTATGGCTCTAAGACTATGTCTCTTTCCTCACCTCTTTCTTTTCTCCCCCCTCTCATGCTCCACAACCCCATCTCTCTCCCCAATTCTATTTCCTATTTCTCTCCCCCATGTTTCTTATCTTTCTCCCATCTCTCTCTCACTCCCCTCTTTTATCTAATCCTGACCCAATTTATTTCTCTACTAGCTCTCTCACCATCTCTCTCCCTTTTTCCCTCCTCTCCCTCCCATCTCTCTCTCCACTTCCCACTCTCCGTCCACGCATTCCCCCTCCCTCTCTATTTATCTTTCTCTCACACTCATGTCGCTCTTCTTTTATTCTCTCTCTTTTGTCGCTCTCTCCCCCCCTACGCCTCTCTCTCACCGATAACGCCCCTCTCGCCGCTTCTCTGTGTATCATCTCTCCCCACTCTATCACATTTCTCTGTATCTCCTCCCAACTCCATCTAGCCCCGCTCTCATGCTCCCCATTGTTATACAACTGTATCAGAGGGAAAGGGGGAGTGGGGAGAGCGAGATTATTAGAGATAGAGGAGGGACACATGGGAGATAAGAATGGAGAGAGGTGGCGAGCGAGGGGGAGAGAGAAAGGACAGAGAAAGGATAAACTGGGAGAAATACAGATACCGAGGAAGAAAAAAGATAAAGGTGTGTATGTGCCCGCGCGCGCTCGTGTGTGTGTTGTGTGTAGTTGTGTGTGTGTGGTGTGTGTGCGTGTGTGTATTCTGTGTGTGTTGTGTGTGTGTGTGTGTGTGTGTGTGTGTTGTGTGTCGTGTGTGTGCGTGTGTGTGTGTATGTGACAGGATGGAGAGAGATGAGAGCGAAGAGAGAGAGGAGAGCTTGATGAGAGAGAGGGAGAGAGAGAGAAGAGGACAAGAATAGATAGAGAGAGGAGAGAGAGTGAGATGGGGAGAGAGAGAGAGAGTTGAGGGAGAGTGAGAGAGAGAGAGGAGAGAGTTGGGTGGTGGTGTTATTATGGAGAGGTTGGATAAGGGGGAGTTAGTGGAGAGAGAGAGAGGAGAGGTGGGGGCCAGAAAACCGGGAGAGAGGAGCTAGCGAGAGAGGAGAGAGGGGGATTGGGGAAGAGAGAGTGAGAAGAAAGCAAATAAAAGGTGCTAGCACCAAGCGACACCACGCCCTACGAGCACTAAAGCTCAAATGTCGAGAACTAGTTCGCCACAACAGGGCGGAGATGGTGTGACATACTTTAGAAGGAACGTTGTGTGGAAAAAGACTATTGTTGTTCAACCAACATCCGCAAGTTCTGCGCCTCCTCTCAGGCAACTGAACTATGTGTTTGCTCTCGCCTCGTGCTCTCTGTTCGATTACTGTCGCGCATTTTCTCGCTCCGTTTCGACTCGTATTTACGGAAGCCAAACGGCAAGCACAAACAACTTTGCAAGTCAAGAACACAAAAAACTCAGTGAAGTTTTTCACTATATCGCTCCACCTACCTTCATATTATCCCTGAAAAGTAGAAATCACCATATAGCAAGGGAGTGTTGAAGAGGCATTGCGGGATCTTGGAGTGAAT
>JAVHYY010000376.1:0-41500 GCA_035221665.1 Okamejei kenojei | reverse complement strand
CCCTCCTTACCCCCCCCCCCCCCCCCCCCCCCACCTTTCCAATATCGATCAGAAACACTCCTACCCCTCAGCACAAGGACCTACACAACCCACCCTATTCCAGGGGCCCTCTGGGCTCTTCTGGTGCCCAGTTTGAGGTGGACTGGACTTGGGGCCGACCTTAGTCCACGGAGTTGAGGAATTAGTTCAATGGATCACCTCGCGACTAAAAGAACCCCCCCCCCCCCACCACCCCACGCTGCTTCACTCACTAATATGATCGCTGGGCTTACTGATTGTGACCCAACCCCACCACTCCCGCTGACTGACCCGGGAACCTATGTCACTCTGCTTGCTGGAATAGATCTGACTACACCACGGGACAATAACACTACCTGCACTTCCTTATCACCTTGAGGCGACACGACCACAGATCACCACACTACAGAGGAACAGAAAGAATCATATGCCGCCTAGGATTGTCCTCAACCGAAATAAAACGTCGAATGATGCAGCACCTCTCCCTCTTCTCTTTCTCTCTCTCCCATCTTACTGTGTTCACTCTCCCCGAACTGTTATTCTCTTCCTCCGCTTCTATTCCCCCTCTCTGGTCTGCTCTCTATCCGTCCACTGATGGTGTTACTGATGAGGGACTGAAATGGGGCAGACAGAACTGAGCAGTGACACCACTGTGGTGGTATGATGGAGGGGACCACTCTGTGGTGGGTATGATTGAGTGAACACACGGTGAGGGTCGTTTCTGATGGGGACACACTGTGGTGGTACTGATGGAGTGACACACTGTGGTGGGTACTGATGGAGTGACACACAGTGAGTCGTTCTGATGGAGGGACCAATGGTGGTGGTACTGATGAGGGACTCACGGTGGTGGTACTGAGGAGTGACACACTGTGGGTAGTATGATGGAGGGACACATGTGGTCGTTCTGATGGAGGGACTACATGTGGTGGTACTGATGGAGGGGACACACTTGTGTTCGTTTGATGGCAGGGACACATTTGGTGTGGGTACTGATGAGGGAACACACTATGTGTGGTGGTACTGAGGCCGTGACCACACTGTGGTGGTACTGATGGAGTGACACACTGTGGTGGTACTGATGGAGTGGACACACTGTGGTGGATACTGATGGAGGGACACACTGTGGTCGTTCTGATGGAGGGACACACTGTGGTTGGTACTGAAGGGGGACACTGTGGTGGTACTGATGGAGGGAACACTGTGGTGGGGACGATGGAGGGACACATTTGACTGTGGTGGCAGTACTGATGGAAGGGACCACTGTGGTGGTACTGATGGAGGGACACACTGTGGTGGTACTGATGGAGGGACACACTGTGGTGGTATGATGGACTGTGGGATACATTTAGTGGACTGTGAGGTATGATGGTGGGTCACACTGTGGTGGACTGATGTGAGGGACACACTGTGGTGGTACTGATGGAGGGACACACTGTGGTGGTACTGATGGAGGGGACACACTATGGAGGGAAACACTTGTGGTGGTACTTGATGGAGGGACACACGTGGTACTGATGGAGGGACACACTGGATGGAGGGACACGTGGTGGACTGATGGAGGGATCACACTTGTGGTGGTACTGGGACCACTGTGAGGTCGTCACACCACTGTGGTGGTACTTTTTCGTTAACACTTTACTGTGGTGGTAATGATGGACACACTGTGGTGGTTCTGATGAACATACTGTGTGGGACTGAGTACTTGTTGTACCTGATGGAGGGGTACACACACTGTGGAGGGACACAGGTACTGATGGACACAGGGATGGCGGGACACACTGTGGTGGTATGATGGAGTGACACACTTGGTTGGTACTGATGGGAGGGACACACGTGTGGTACTCTGATGGAGGGACACACATGTGAACTGATGGAGGGGTGGAGTAGTTCTGATGGGAGGGACAACACTGTGGTGGTACTGATGGAGGGACACACTGTGGTGGTACGTGACACACTGTGGAGGGTACTGATGGAGGGACACACTGTAGGCAGTTCAGATGGAGGGTGATGGAGGACACTGTGTGGTACTGATGGGGACAACACACATAATCTTGGGGTAGTACTGATTGTGACGATGTTCATATCGTTTTCAAGGATTCTTATCGTATTCACTGTGATTGAAGATAGGGGTTCAGGAGATAATAAGACACAGCACTCACGAGCTCTCCCCGAGACATTCAAATGCCGTCGAAAGTGAAATCTTCCAAACACAGTCTCTTGATTAATAGTTTCTTTATTGTAGTGGATAATACGGTGAGATATTCATCCAAACTTCTTCTAGTAAATGTACATTTTGATCTACTCATAGACGAAACTGGTGCATGATCGAAAGCTGTGACCTCTCCACCATGCATCTTCAAAACTAAAACTACTAGCCAATCTGCGCGAGAATCCAAGCCGCAAACAAGCTTCAGACTAGGTATAAATCCAACCCACATATAACTACAGGAAGATGCCATTTAAAGGAACCTGGTTATACTGAATTAAGCTAAATGGTCACTGCAGTTATTGTTGCACTGATATATTGTGGGGGCGCGTAGCGATGGAGTAAAACACCGGGGATGTACTCATAGATTGGTGGGGGCGCTGCCAGGACGGCTGCCCTGCCAGCAGCGTGTTAGTCATTTTCTATTTTTTGTTTTTTAGTATGTCCAAATGTGTATTTTTAATGTTTGTCGGTGTGTCGTGTGTGGGGCGTTGTGTGCGGAGGTGGGGGTAAGGGGGAAACGTCCTATGGCAGACCCTGACTTAACATTATACGTGGATGGAAGTAGCATCTATCGGACCATAAGTCAAAGTCTTCCTGGACATGCTATTGTGAATCAGAATGGGAATAGTATAGAGGCAGCTGCCTTCGAAAGACCATTATCTGCCCAACAAGCGGAACTGTTTGCCTTAATAAGCGCCCGTTATCGTAGGGAAGAATTCTAGAATACATGTTACACTGACTCTAGATATGCTGTGTGGAGTGGTCCATGACTTGGGCCCAGTTGTGGAGAAAAAGAGGATTCTTAACTTCCGCGGGAACACAGATATCCCACCAGAAATTAGTGTCTGATATGTTACAAGCATTATATTGCCGCAACAAATTTCAGTGATGAAATGTAGTGCACATACTAAGGGCCAAATCCCAGTAGATATCGGAAATCATCGTGCTGACCAAAAATGCTAAAAGAGAGTTGTCCGGGAGCGCAGGGTGGTTCCACCTAAAAACGATGAGGCAGAATGAAAGTGTTAAATAAAGATAAGTCTCCTCGGAAAAGCCAATGCCCACCTATCAAGACATTATTAGGTTACAGGAGGACGCTCCCTGATAAAGATGTAAAATTGGGGAAGCAACTTGGTTGCATAGTTGATTGTATATCAAGATTGTGGTTTTACCCGGCAGGACAGGGGACATTGTATGTCGATGAACGTGTACAATGTGGGTTATTGAATGTATAAACATTGCAACTCGCTGTGGTGTTAAGCACCGGCGATACACTATTGGCTACCTGGTGACATCCGAGTTTGCAAACACTGGCGCAGAGGATTAGCAGCCGTTGTCTGATCTTGTCAGCAACATTTATCCCGGGAAAGGCGAGAGCTGTGGAAGTGGGAAAGTGCCCTGACCCATAGGCCCCTTTGGAAACCCTCCAGATGGACCACATTGAGTTGGAGAGATGTCAGCGATACAAATATGTGTTAGAGTTATGTAGCAAGTGGATTGAAGCCTACCCTACACTGGACAACAAAGCCTTACAGTTGTTAGAGTACTCATGAGAGCGATTATTCCTAGATATGGAATTCTTTTCGCCTAAGTTCAGGTAAATGGTCCTATTTTGTAGGGACAAAATAAATGAAGAATACTGTGAACAAATGGGCATCCAGCAACAGTTACACTGTGCCTGTCGATAGCAAGCTGCTGGTCTCATCCAACGAGCTGATCAGACATTAAAAACCAAACTTGAAATCTGAAACAGGGGCTTGCTGGTTTAAATTACTTCCGTAGCATTATTCCAGGTACGCACTGTACCAGCAGGAAGAGCACGATTGAGTCCGGCAGAAATCGTGTATGGTCGCCCACATCGAACCCCATGGAACGAAAGTTCCCCAAAGGTTGTTAATTTTCATCGTATGACAGTAGAGATGACTGATTATGTTTTATCCTTGACCAGAGTAATGAGGGATTTGAATTCCAGATTATTGAACTACCACTTTAGCTACTCCATCTAAGGGTTGAACCTGGTGATTTTGTTTATGGTACAGAATTAGGTAAGAAAGGCGATGGATGCCCGGTGGGATGGCCTCTATCAGGTTATCCTTAAACCCAATTGGTAGAAGGGAAAAAGCGTGGCTCCACCTTCACCATCGTAAAATTGTCAGTAGTAAGACTTACTAATTTTTCCTTTAATAGTAAGATTACACGAGAACTTACCAGTTTGAAGTTTGATCTTGATTTCATGAGGGTGATTACGTGAAGAAGACCCTTCAGGCCGCATGCGCGTCAATCTTCAAAGCAGCGGTATGAAATCATAAATAGCAAACACCAAAGTGACATAGTAAGATGCGTGACTCGAGAACTTACCAGATGGTCTTTTCTGAGAGAGGGTTGTAATGGGAGAACTTGTTTCAAGATCTGTTTAACAACCCGATATCCGAGTTGAACCCGATAACATAGTTCCCTTTTGTTGCAGTCTTAGTGTCTCCATAACTGAATTATTGTCAAATACCATTTAAAATGAACTGGAAAATGTCTGTAATCTGTACCATATTAAAATGTATCATTAACATTTTAAACAAAAACACTTCTGATCCCCCTAAATAGGAATGTACTGCTTTTCTGGGTGCTATCCCTGCACACTGCAGTAAGCACTTTCATGGCTTGATGTGACAACCTGAGGCATAAGTCAATCCATTCAAAATGTGTAAGTCAATAATTCGGGGACAGACATTCACTGAGCGGTTCCCAGGATAGCTTCTGCGAATGTCGCAGGGGCGACCAGTGGCTTGTTGTAGAACCGTTGAAAGGTTTCTTCACTGGCCCAGCCAGCGGTGGCGAGGATGTGGTCCATGGGCACCTCCATGGCCCTCGCCGCTGATGTGGATGCAGCCCTGGTGGTGGAATGAGACTTAAAAATGTTAGTAGCAACTCCTGCTGCATCCAGCACCACCCTGAGCCACCTGGCGATAGTCTGTGTAGTCACCCGATGATGCGGAGGTTTGTGGCTGATGAGGAGCCCCTGTTCCTTCATCCTGATAACTCCTGTAACTCGGATGTAGTGGTGGAGATGGGTGACTATGCAGAGAGTGGCATCTACAGGGTACGCCCGAAACTCCAACTGCAGCCCATGCGCCCCTGGCCTGTGCTGCTTCAATAATTCTTGGACAAAGAAATTTATTTGACCAGGGGTGACCACCATGCTGTCCAGTCGCAGTTTTTGTAACGTCTGGACTCGTTGGGCTGTAGTCGGTGCTATCAGCATCACCACCTTGAGGGTGAGCTGTTTCAGTGGTAGCTCATCCATTGGAGCCCAGCTCCTCAGTAGGGTCAGCACGATCCCCACATCCCACGTTACTGTATATCTGGGTCGTGGGGTTGGTGTTGAAACACTCCCCTCATTAGTTTAGACACCAGGTGGTTGGAGCTGATACCTATATCCAGGTATGAGGACAGCGCACTCCTGGCGCTGTTGATGGCACTGTAGCTGAGGCCAGCATCGAAATGGAGGCCAGCTAGAAACTCCAGGACATCAGGTATCGTTGCCGAGTTGGAGGTCTTGTTGGTCCGAGTACAGAATGCCTCCCACTTCCTGATTTGGGAGAGGTACTGTTTCCGAGTTGATTCTCGGCATGATGCGGCGATAAGTTCTATGGCTCGTGATGAGATGCCCGCCTGGATGAGTGGTCTTTTCAGAACCTGCAGGCCAACAAGTTTAAGTGACCATGGCAAGGATGACTAACCCCCGTAATGGGGTGAGTAATCAATTCGGGATGTTTCCCAATCGCCATCCATGGTTGTTTTAAAATTTTAACGACCATCGGGTACCATGGTTGTGTAGGCCAGTCGGGAATGATCAATATGCCAGTTGCAGAGTCCAGTTTAATTTTCTGCAATACCCGACTGATGAGGCAGAATGGGGGAAATGCGTAGCAAAAACCATTTCCCCAATGGATAGGAAACGCATCCATTGCTATTGCCCCAGGGTCTGGTTCCCACGACACATACGTTGGTATCTGATGGTTCAACCTGGACGCAAATAGGTCAATATCTGGTGTCCATAGTGAGCTATAATGTCTCCAACAATTTGGGGGTTCAACATCCACTCGATGTTGTCATTGAATACTCGTGACCTGGTGTCCGCCACTGTATTAAGCTTCCCAGGCAAATAGGTCGCCGTAATCCAAATATTCCTTTCAATGCACCAGTGTCAAATTGTGTTAGCCAATTCATCACAAGATAGCGACCTGATACCACCCATATGATTGATGTAAGCCACCACTGCAGTATTATCTATTTGAAGGCGGACATGTAAATCCCGTGAATTAGTACAGTAAGCCCGCAGTCCATGAAATGCCCCCAGCATTTCTATATAGTTTATCCCGTGTGACTCCAGGAATGTAGATTCATGAGAGTTCCATCTGCCACCACAACTGGACATCGTATCAGTTGCTCCCCAGCCTTGTGCGCTTGCGTCAATTTGTAGCACAACATCAGGGTTGCTCACTATGATGGGTCTGTGACACTCTCTAATATTGTCAACCCACCATTGTAGCTCATTTCTAGCCTTTGCTGGTAACCGGATTGTCCGATCAAAGTGCCCAGCATTCGTTTTTAATGCTGTGATCATTGTTCTTTGTAAATTTCGGTAGTGTATTGGTCCGAATTGTGCAGCTGGGAATGTAGCTACCAATTTCCCTATAACATTTGCTGTTTGCCGAATGGTCGGTACCCTGGCGCAAGTAAGACTGTGGCACTCTTCTATTATAGCAGTAGCTTTGTTGGTTGGGATGGTAATCTTCATTAAATTGGTGTCTAGTGTGAACCCCAAATAATCCATAACCCGTGCCGGGCGCAGTTTTGATTTGTCTGGATGGATTACAAACCCCAGCTTCTCGAACAGAGCCTTAGTTGCAGCCACTCCTTGAATTGCCAATTGGAGGGTCTGGCCCACTATAAGGATATCATCCAAATATGCCATTACTATATAATTTTGTTGTCGGAGAAGAGCCAATACAGGTTTTACCAATTTGGTAAACAGCCTAGGGGCTGTGGTGATTCCATTGGGCAATGCCTTGTATTCCCATAATTGACCCTTCCAGACAAACTTTAGGAATTTCCTGTGAGCCTCAGAGATGGGCACCGTATAGTATGCATCTTTCAAATCGATGCATGCCATAAAGTACCCTGGGTAAAGCATCTGCTTGGCTGTTTCAAACGTATCCATTTTGAAATGGGTATATTGTACAAAAATGTTCAGCTCAGTTAAGTCTATTATAATCCGACATCCCCCATCTTTTTTAATTCTGGTGAAGATGTTGGACACAAACTCAATAGGTTCATGCTTGGTTTTGCCAATTACCCCTTTTGCTGCTAGCCGTATAATTTCAGCATGTCCTGCCTCCACCTCTTTTTGGGATAGAGTAAACTTCCTATGAGGCGAATGCTGGGTAGGGGGATTTATACCTCCAATAAATTCTATAACATACCCTTGAACACTTTGTAAAATAAACTCATCTGTGGTGACAGTTTTCCATATGTCCAAAAAAAGCCTGCAATCGCCCACCTATCCGTGCAGGGAGGGGATGCTACGGCGTGAGAGGAACCAGACCCCCTTACCTCCATGGTTAGCGGCGGTTCCGTACGTACGGTGTTTTGGGTGGACGTTGTGGAGGTTGACGGGGGTGGCGGCCGCATCTTCCATGCAGGCCGCTGTTGGCCTTGCCCTAAAAAAGGTCGTTGTGTTTGCGGAAGTGGAGGTGGGTAGGACCTTTGTGTCCTGTCCGGCAGCCGTGGTTTCCAGGTTGTGTTTGGCTGTTGCCGGTGGTATGGGTGAAGTCTGTTGGACTGCTGCATGGATAGGAATGATGTATAGTGATGTGGGCGAAAGGTGGATAGGAGTGACTCGTGTAGATGGGGCACATTGGTCGGTGTGTGCAAGCTGGGTAGAAGTCCCATTACCATGTTGTAGCATTCGATCATTCTATGAAAATAAATAGAGCAACGTGAAAGATGCAGAGTACAGAATATAGTTCGCAGCATTGGCGTGTATTTTCGTGCATCAGTTACTTAGACAATTTCTATTATCCGCAATGCGGTAGAAGCGAATTGAACTGTACACTAATCTACAGAGGGACAGTTCAGAAGCCTCATAATGGAGAAAATAAGCTAATGCTTAATCCGTTGGTGCTCGCTCTCATGCTTCTATTCCTTCTTCAGGACTTGGGTAGGGGAAAGCAAGACTAACCGGGTCTGAACAAGTCTTTGATTACGTTGGGGGCAATACGCATGGAACAGTATCCTGGCATAAGGACGGATCGGGCAGAAGCTCGATAACGATGGAAAATAAGTCATTCCGCTGTGATGCGAGCTTTCAACCTTCTGTACCTTCTGGCAGATCAGAGTAAAGGCAAGAAGAACTGACCTGATTGAGTCATCTTTGATGATGTTGGGTGATTGTTTTCCGAAGAAGCCTGAAGTGTGGATTGTATTGTATTGTATTGTATATCTTTATCATCATTTTTCTGAGGACTTACATACCCAGAGGAAAACGAAAAAACGTTTCTCACCCCAGTGTCCATTCAGTGTGCGGTAAAAATAAATAGAAATAAAGAATTAAAGTACATATATCACGAGTTGCGATCGGCAGCGGCACGACAATGGCTCTGCTTCAGCGTGTCCAGGTTGGTGGTTGGTGCACGATACTTTGGCAGGGGGCAAAGTCCGTTTATCAGTCTTATAGCCTGCGGGAAGAAGCTGAGGAGCATCCTGCTGGTTGAAAGGTCCTGACCCGAAACGTCACAAATCCATGTTCCCCAGTAACGTTGCTTGACCCGCTGAGTTACTCCAGCACCTTGTGCTAATTTGGGGCAATTGATGGGAATGTGGGAAGAATGGGATCAGAGTAGGAATGGTGTAAACAGGTCGCCTCATTCTGTGGGCCAATGTTACAGGCTCTGTCACCCATCAATGTGCTCCATGTTCAAGTCTCCCACCCCAGTCATTCCTGCTTCTCCCCGCTCCATCCTGGCGGCTGTGAGGGGGTGGGGGTGGGACAGTGGGGGTGGGGGGAGTGGAGTGTGTGTGATTGTGGGAGGGGGAGTAGGGAGACTGTGAGGGGGTGGGGGGTGGGACAGTGGGGGTGGGGGGGAGTGGAGTGTGTGTGCTTGTGGGAGGGGGAGGGAGGCTGTGAGGGGGTGGGGGTGGGACAGTGGGGGTGGGGGGGGAGTGGAGTGTGTGTGATGTGGGAGGGGGAGTAGGGAGGCAGTGGGTCGGCTGGGAAGGGTGGGAATTTCTTGAGTGTGGAGAGGGGGGGATGGTGGGGTAGGGGGAGTGGAATGTGTGTGATGTGGGAGGGGTAGTGGGGAGGTAGTGGGGAGGCTGGGAGGGGTGGGAATTTTTCGAGTGTGGAGAGGGGGCAGTGGGGGGGTGCAAGAAATGGCCAGGTGGCGGGATGGGGGCTGGTTGGGGTGTCCAGTGCAGGAGGGGATGTGGGACGGCTAGTGTGACAGAATGCAGGAGTGGGAAGGACAGGGCGATGGGGGGGTGTGATAGCCGGGAGGGGGGGAGTGTGTGTGAATGTGGGGCTGCTCTGTCCTGGGGGAATTTTTACTCTCAATGGAGCAATGAAAGGAGCCGTCAGCCCAAGGGGCTGTGACAAATCAGGATGCAGGGGTATGGGGCTCAGATTGGGGCTCCGTGGTCAGGCGGGGGGGGGGGGGGGGGGGGGCAGGTTGGCACGAGCCAGGTTCTCTGCCTGGGACATCCTGCCCAGCTTCAGTGGTCACCCTCAGCCACAGTGTGTGTGTGGGCTGTGCTGTTCAATGTAGGGCCAGGGGGAGGGGGACCATGGCAGACACGGGCAGTTCACCAGCTGGGGGGGGCAACAGTACCGGGGGTGGGGTGGGGGTGGGGGGGCAACAGTACTGGGGGTGGGGGTGGGGGGGTGTGGGGGGGTGGGGGTGGGGGGGGCAACAGTACTGGGGGTGCGGTGGGGTGGAGGGGGCAACAGTACTGGGGTGGGTGGGTGTGAGGGGGCAACAGTACTGGGTTGGGGTGGGGGTGGGGGGGGTACTGGGGGTGGGGGGTTGGGGGGGCAACAGTACTGGGGGTGGGTGGGTGGGGGGGCAACAGTACTGGGGTGGGGTGGGGGGCAACAGTACTGGGGTGGGGTGGGGGTGGGGGGGCAACAGTACTGGGAGTGCGGTGACCATGGCAGACACGGGCTGGGGGGGGGGGGCAACAGTACCGGGGGTGGGGTGGGGGTGGGGGGGGGGGTATGAGGGGGGGTGGGGGGGTGGGGTGGGGTGGGGCTGGGGTGGGGGTAGTGGGGGTGGGGGGGCAACAGTACTGGGGTGGGGTGGGGGTGGGGGGGCAACAGTACTGGGGGTGGGAGTGGACAGGTATTGGTCCAGGTATTCTAGTTGGAGTATGTGACCCCGACTGTAGACGGGGTCACAGGTCAGTCATAGGGAAGGGGACATGGAGTGGGGGTGGAGGTCACAGGTCACAGGTCACGCCAGGAAGGCGAGGTCCAGACACAACAGCTTGACCAGACTGTGGGAGAGGGAGATCTGAGTGAGGGGATCACTGACCACAGACCGCAACATTCAGCCCTGTGTGTGGGCTGATGACTCGGGACGTCCCAGAATTCACCCTCACACCCCCCTCACATAACCCCCTCCCCCACCCCCCCCACCCCCCCCCCCACCCCCCCTCACACCCCCCCTCACAACCCCCACCCCCCTCACACCCCACCCCCACCCCCACCCCCCCCCCTCACACCCCCCCCTCACACACCCCCACCCCCCTCACACACCCCCCCACCCCCCCTCACACCAAACAAACCCCACCCCCCCTCATAACACCCCCACCCCCACACCCCCCCACACCCCCACCCCCCCCCACCCCCCCACCCCCACCCCCACCCCACCCCCACCCCCACCCTCACACCCCCACCCCCCTCACACCCCCACCCCACCCTCACACCCCCACCCCCCCCACACCCCCACCCCCCCTCACATCTCCGGGTGTCGGCTTCAGACGATACACAAAATAACCACCACAGTTTTTGATTGTGATCTCCTGTTGCTCGTGGCAGGCATGTGTAACCCAGCTGAAACAGACTGTCCTGGTCACCTCCTTCTCTCCCACACTGGGATGGGGACCTGCAATGAGGTTTATAAACATTGTAAAATGTACCCGGTCCCTCAGTGCAGCAGGGAATGTGAATCTGGAGCCGGTGTAACAGCGATCACGACCCAGTCAGTCTCAGTCTCAGTCTCAGTCAGCGGTGAGCTGCTGCCCTCACCCTCCCCACCCACACTCCCCACAGCAGCAGCTGCTCCCTCACACCCTGTGTGTCACTGGGCTCTTGAATGGACACACATTGCCCACCCCTCACCTGCCTCAGCTTCAGGCTGACTGGCCATTAAACATCACAAAGTCTTCAACTTCCACACATATTTAGACACAAACATTGAAAATATACTAAACTATTAAAGTAAAATCAGAATATTAAAACAAAGTCAGATTTTGCAAAAAGTTAATTTGATGAACTTAAAGCAGAGAAGTCTTGTTATAACTATGAAGTGTGTTGATGAGGCCACACCCTGGCCACGCTCTCATCTTGCTGCTACCATCGGGAAGAAGGTGCAGGAGCCTGAAAACTGCGACCTCCAGGTTCAAGACCAGCTTCTTCCCAGCAACTATCAGCATCTTGAACACTGCACAACACTAACCTCAGCAACCACGATGTTCCATCGACTGTGTCTTTGGTTGCACTACAGGCTTTGGTGTTTGCACTATTACAGTTACCTAGTGTTGTGGTTATTAATTCATTGTGTCTATTATTGTTCTATTTTATCTGTAGTGCTGTAGAGATCTGGATCATCACTCTGACCTTTGCTAAAGTAACAGAGTGCATCAGTTGTACATACTGGTACACCTACCCTTTAACCAGCCGGGTCTCCACCCAGAGCAGCGATAGATTGGAACCGCACTCTCAGGAATCTTCACATTGTCGTAACTGAAACAAGCAGAGAGTCAGCCCCCGACTGAGGGAAAGATTAGTGACTGGGGTCCAGACCATCGCACTGCAACATTGGTCCCGTCCCAGGAAACCCTTCCTTGCCCTTTCCAAAGTCTCTCTTCCCTTCCTGCAGAATGTGACTTTCCTTTCTCTGTGTTCCACTCCCTGTTCCACAATGAGGGCTGATACTATCAATCTAACACGCCTTGTTCTCTTTCAGTTACTTAATATATAACAGTAGGTTGCCATTCTGCCCGTCATGACCATACTAGCCTTCAGGAAAGTGACCCCTTCAGCCCTCTGCCCCTTCTCCTATTTTCCCTGTAGCACTGCAACGTATTCCCCCACATGACCGTGAACCTTGCTTTGAATCTTTTGCCAGCTTCCAGCACATATTTTGGATGCTGGAGCACCAGGGGAACCCCACCCAGGACAGACCATGCAAATTCCACACAGACATCGCCCGATATCAGGATTGAATTGGGCTCCTCGGAGATGCAAGCATCAGCACCAACTGCGTCACATTCACCTCACTTACTAGCGTGCGATCAGTTTACCTGCTAAATCTGTACCACCCTCTTGCCAGATTTCCATCATCCATCCATTCGGCTGCTGCACTGAGTTCCATGACAACCCGAGCTCCTCCAGGGCTGATCCAGGACAGTGTGGGTTACACACGGGTCACTGGCTGTGGAGTCTGCGGCTGAGGGACAGGATGATGATCAGTGTTAAAGTAAAACCCAGCAAAGTTCACTCAGACTGGTTCCCCCAACCACATCCAACACCCCAGGACCAGCAGCAACCTCCGAGTTACAGTCAGTGATAGAGAGAACAGAAACAAATCCTACAACTATCATATCCAGGTTTAGGTTTATGTTTGGTATTGTCACGTGATATTTCATTCCAGCCTTTTGACCATCTGGACTAATAACAAACGACTACTATAGGTCCATATCCTCCTGTGCCTCACCTATTCACGTACCTGTGTAAATGCATCTTAATTACCGTGATTGGTTCTGATTCTACTGCCCTCTCTGGCTGCACATTCATCATTCTCTGTGTGGAAGAACTTTCTCCTTGGATCACCAAGCATTACAAGTTATACCCTCTAACAGTAGAAAGGTCACCCAAATGACCACACAAATGATTCCTCCATCTCGCATTCACTGGCCTCCCACATTACATTGAAAAGGGAACCGGGGAGACCAATGGGCCCATCTTGATCATGCCATCTCCTGGTGCAGGAACCCCATCATTTCCATTCCTCCCTCATGAGTTCCCTTTCAGCCCTACAACTCTGTCACACAAGCTGTCCAATTCTCTTTACAGAGCCCTAGAGTCATACAGTGTGGAAACAGACCGCCAGGGGACCAATGCGATGATTTTGTTTGTTGATTTTAGCTCTGCATTCAACACCATTGTGCTCTGGCTACTACACTCCAAACTTTCTGAGTTGACTGTGCCTGAACCCCTCTGTCGGTGGATCACCAGCTTTCTGACAGACAGGAAGCAGCATGTGAGTCTGGGAAAGCACATCTCGAACCCGCAAACGCTCCGCATAGGAGCACCGCAAGATGCGTACTCTCCCCTCTCCTCACACCAATGACTGCACCTCCACAGGCACCTCTGTCAAGCTTCTCAAGTTTGCAGACGACACAACCCTGATTGGATTAATCCGGGATGGGGATCTCTGTACTCATTTCAATTTGACATCTTTCCTATAACATGGTGCCCAGAACTAAACACAATATTCTAAATGCGGTCTCACTAACGTCTTATACAACTGTAACTTCTATACTCGATACTCTGACTGATGAAGGCCAAAGTGTCAAATACATTTTGACCACCTGATGTACCTGCGACACGACCTTCAAGGAACCATGCAACCATCAACCATTCCTCTGCCCACCTGGCTAATTGATCCAGATCCTGCTGCAATCTTTCACAACCATCTTCACTATATGCAAAACCACTCACTTCTGTATCATCAGCAAACTTGCTAATTTTGCCCTGTTCTGTGACGTTTCACAGAGTGCTGGAATAACTCAGCGGGTCAGGCTGAGTATAGAGGTTGGGAGGTCATGTTGCAGTTGCATAAGAAGGTGGTGAGGCCGCATTCAGAGTATTGTATTCAGTTCTGGGCTCCATGTTATAGGAAAGATGTCATCTAACTGGAAAGGATACAGTGAAGATTTACGAGGATGTTGCCAGGACTAGAGGGCCAGAGCTATAGGGAGAGGTTGAGTAGGCTGGGACTCTATTTCATGGAGCACAGGAGGATGAGGGATGATCTAATAGAGGTGTATAAAATCATGATTTGAATAGATATGGTTGAGTCTTTTGCCCAGAGTAGGTGCATCGTGGAGCAGAGGACATAAGTTTAAGGTGAAGGGCAAAAGATTTAATAGGAATCTGAGGGGTATATTTTTCACACAAAGGGTGGTAGGTGAATGGAACAAGCTGGCAGAGGAGGTAGTTGAGGCAGGGACTATCGCAAAATTTAAGAAACAGACAGGTACACAGATAGGACAGGTTCGGAGGATATGGATCAAACGTGGGCAGGTGGGGCTAGTGCAGATGGGACATGCTGGGCCGAAGGGCCTGTTTCCACACTGTATCACTCTATGACTCTATCTATCTTTCCCTCTCATAGAAACATAGAAATTAGGTGCAGGAGCAGGCCATTCGGCCCTTCGAGCCTGCACCGCCATTCAATATGATCATGGCTGATCATCCAACTCAGTATCCTGTACCTGCCTTCTCTCCATACCCCCAGATCCCTTCAGCCACAAGGGTCACATCCAACTCCCTCTTAAATATTGCCAACAAACTGGCCTCAACTACCTTCTGTGGCAGAGAATTCCACAGATTCACCTCGCAAACCCATTCTCCTGCCTTCTCCCCATTACCTCTGACACCCATATCAATCAAGAATCTATCAATCTCCTCCTGAAAAATGTCCATTGACTTGACCTCCAAAGCTGTCTGTGGCAATAAATTCCACAGTTCACCACCCTCTGACTTAATAAATTCCTGCTCATCTCCTTCCTAAAGGAATGTCTTTTGATTCTGAGGCTGTGGCCACTGGTCCTAGACTCTCCCACTAGTGGAACAGCCTCTACACATCCACTCCATCCAGGTATTTACTAGGTTGGGACAGATGACAACAGCTTCACACTGTGTCCCAAAGCTTGTGTCCTGTCCTGCATCACCCAAGGCAGCAGAGACGTTATAGGCGAGGGCAAGCACCATCACAAAGTAGCTCACGATGGTTTGGGTAACATTCAGGAATGTCTATGCATGTCACATCATGAATGTTACGGAAGAACGGTCTTGACCCGAAATATAATCCATTGTGTGCTTGCCCCTCTTCTCTCTCTCCTCCTCAAGGAAGAGTGGGGGGGAGAGAGGAGGGGAAGAGAGAGGAGGAGAGAGAGGAGGGAAGAGGGGACAGAGAAGAGGGGAGAGCGAAGAGGAGAGAGGGAAGAGTGGAGAGAGAAGGAGGAGAGAAGGGAGGGAGGGAGGGAGGGGGACAGGAGGGGAAGAGGGAGGAGGAGAGAGAGAGAGAAGAGGGGAGAGAGAGGAGAAAGAAGAGTGGAGAGAGGAGGAGAGATAGAAGAGGGGAGGAGAGAAGGGAGGGAGAGAGGGAGAGAGAGAGAAGACAGGAGAGAGAGAAGAGTGGAGAGAGAAGGGGGAGAGAGAGAGGGGAGGAGAGGAGGGGAAGAGGGAGGCGGAGGGAGAGAAGAGGGGAGAGAGAGGGGGAGAGAGAGAAGAGGGGTAGAGAGAAGGGAGAGAGAAGGGGGGAGGGAGAAGGGAGAGAGAGAGAGAGAGAGAGAGGGGGAGATAGGAGGGGAAGAGGGAGGAGGAGAGAGAGAAGAGTGGAGACAGAGGAGGAGAGAGAGAAGAGGGGAGAGAAAAGGGAGAGAGAGGGGGGAGAGAGAGAACAGGCCAGAGAGAAGGGGGAGATGGGAGCGTGAGGTTCATTTTCCCACACAAGCCATAGGTGACTGGGCAATCTGAACCAAAGCACCAAGTTGAAAGCGGCCGACGGTGTGCATCCCTCGGGACAGCCCCCACTCTCCCACGGCCACCCTCCGCTGTGGGTTGGGTAGAGCGGATGTTTGGGGCAATGTTCATGCCTTCATGGTGATTTGATGGAGGCGGGGGTCTGGACCAATCGCTGACAATTCCCGCCCCCCGACAACACCAAGTCCTTTATTGGTCTTTTCTGTTGAGCGGCTGTCGGTCCGTTGCCGTGTAGGCGACGCTGTCCTTCAGTTAGGTGGCGTTTCAACTGAGCGGCCATTCGGTACGTTTGCTTTTAGGCGAAGCAGCCTTTTGGTTCGTAGGCGTTTGGGTGTCCGGCGCTTTCAGTTAGTTTGCATTTAGGCGTCCCATCCGTTCAGTTAGTAGGCGTTTGGCCTTTCGATTTATTGGCGTTTCGGCCTCGTTTCTATTCCGTTCTTTGGCCTCAACTTCTTTGCCTCGGCTTCTTGTCCGTCGGCGCAGCGTCCGGCTACCATCATCTATACCTTTTCCCCACAGATGCTGCCTGACCCGCTGAGTTACTCCAGCACTTTGTGTCGATTTTCCCTTCACGCATCTGCCCAAGCCCATTCTCCCCCTCCTTTCCTATGTTCCTTTCCACCCATAAACCTCTCTCTGCCTTTACATTTCAAATCTGCTCTACTTTTCTACATTTCTTTCTTAACTTTTTAGTCATAGAATGATGCAGTGTGGAAACAGGCCCTTCAGCCCAACTTGCCCACACCGACCAACATGTCCCATCTACACTAGTCCCACTCACACGCATTGACCCCCCTCCCCGCAACCGCATGTTGGGGGAACAGACCCAACGGGTCTGCACTTGGTCTAGTATCCATCTAAATCTGTCCAATCCATGTACGTGTCCAAATATCTCTTAAACAGTAGGATAGTCCCAGCCTTAACTACCTCATCTGGCATCTCGTTGCATACACCCAGCATCCTTTATGTGAAAAATCTACCTCTCAGATTCCTGTTAATTTCTGAAATAGTGGTCATAAATTGGGGCAAAAATGCCCACAATAAGGCTCAGAATGCATCAGAGAGCTTCCAGGACCCTGGACCCTGGCATCGAGGGACTTCACGTTTCACGCTCGTGATGTGTGCAGCGCGCACATTATTTCACATTAAAATTTTTGTAATCCTTTCATGCCACCCCCCTTTTTGGAAAGCTTCGTACGGGCCTGTTCACAACTCTCTGGGTGGAAAGGTTTCTCCTCATCTCAGTCCCAAATGGCCACAGATTCACAACTCTCTGGGTGGAAAAGTTTCTCCTCACCTCTTAGGGGAAAACAAATGGTCGGCACGGACTGGAAGGGCCGAGAGGGCCTGTTTCCGTGCTGTAATTGTTATATGGTTATATGGTTATCTCAGTGCCAAATGGCCACAGATTCACAACTCTCTGGGTGGAAAAGTGTTTCCTCATCGCCGTTCTAACTGGCTTACCCCTTATTCTTAAGCTGTGGCCCCTGGTTCCGGACTCCCCCAACATCAGGATCATGTTTCTACCTCTAGCGTGTCCAAACCCTTAATAATGTTATGTTTCAATAAGATCCCCCCTCATCCTTTTAAACTCCAGTATGTACAAGCCCAGCTGCTCCATTCTCTCAGCATATGACAGTCCCGCTATCCCGGGAATTAACCTGGTGACCTAAGCTGCACTCCAAACGCGGGCAGGTGGGACTAGTGTAGATGGGGCATGTCGGCCCCTGGGGGCAAGTCTGGCTGAAGGGCCTGTTTCCACACTGTATCACTCTGTGACTCTTGGCAAGAACTGCAGATGCTTGACGGGGAGAGAGAGAGAGAGGGGGGGGGAGAGAGAGAGGGGGAGAGAGAGAGAGGGGGGGGAGAGAGAGAGAGAGAGAGAGGAGAGAGAGAGGGGAGAGAGGGGGGGAGAGAGAGAGAGAGAGAGAGAGAGAGAGAGAGAGAGAGGGGGGGAGAGAGAGAGAGAGAGAGAGAGAGAGAGAGAGAGAGAGAGAGAGAGAGAGAGAGAGAGAGAGAGAGAGAGAGAGAGAGAGAGAGAGAGAGAGAGAGGAGGGGGAGGGGGAGGGGGAGGGGGAGGGGGAGGGGGAGGGGTAGAGCCCCCTTCTTTCCATCGCTTCCATCTCCATCCAGAGAGTTGTGGACAGTTGAAGCCCAGACCATCACGCACACACATCAACCTCCCTTCCACCGCCTCCATCTACACTTCACGCTGCCTCGACAAGGCCAGCAGCATAATCGCTGACCAGTCTCACCCCCGGTCACTCCTTCTTCTCCCCTCTCCCATCGGGCAAGAGGTACAGAAGCGTGAAAACGAACGCACACACCTCCAGATTCAGCGGCAGTTTCCTCCTGGCTGTTATCAGGCAACTGAACCGTCCTCTCACCAACTAGAGAGCGGTCCTGACCTCCAATCCACCTCATTGGAGACCCTCGGACTATCTTTAATCGGGCTTTACCTTGCACTAAACGTTATTCCCTTTATCCTGTATCTATACACTGCGGACAGCTGGATTGTAATCATGTCCAGTCTCCCCGCTGACTGGAGAGCCCGCAACAAGAGAGCTTTTCACTGTACCTCGCTACATGGGACAATGAACTACACTGATCTCAACTGACCTGCGGCAATCTCCATATGAGCCAAGGTATCTTCCGTCAGAGCTCCTTCTAGAAGATTCTCTGATAAACGAGCACTGCACGACTTCAATAACCTACGAGAAAGAGAGGGAGGGGGAGAGAGGGAGAGAGAGGGAGTAGGAAAGAGAGAGAGGTAGGAGAGAGGGAGAGAGAGGGGGGAGAGAGGGAGAAATAGAGGAGGGAGAGAGGTAGGAGAGAGGGAGAGAGAGAGTTAGGAGAGGGAGGGAGAGGGAGAAAGAGAGGAGGGAGAGAGTTAGGAGAGAGGGAGAGAGAGAGGAGGGAGGGAGAGAGAGAGGTAGGAGAGAAGGAGAGAGAGGGAGAGAGGGAGAAAGAGAGGAGGGAGAGAGGTAGGAGAGAGGGAGAGAGAGAGGAGGGAGGGAGAGAGAGGAGGGAGAGAGAGGAAGAAAGAGAGGGGAGGAGAGAGAGAGGGAATAGGAAAGAGAGAGGGAATAGGAGAGAGAGAGAGAGAGAGAGAGGAGGGAGAGAGGGAGGGAGAGAGGGAGTAGGAAAGAGAGAGGGAATAGGAGCGAGGGAGAGAGGGGGAGAAAGAGAGGGAGAGAGAGAAGAGAGGGAGGGAGAGAGAGGGAGTAGGAAAGAGAGAGGGGGAGATGGAGAGAGAGGGGGAGGTAGGAAGGAGAGGGAGAGAGAGTGAGTAGGAAAGAGTGGGAAAGAGAATATGTGAAGAGAAAAAGGTTAGTTAAAACAAATGTAGGTCCCTTGGAGAGCCCGCAACAAGAGAGCTTTTCACTGTACCTCGCTACATGGGACAAAAAACTACACTGATCTCAACTGACCTGCGGCAATCTCCATATGAGCCAAGATATCTTCCGTCAGAGCTCCTTCTAGAAGATTCTCTGATAAACAAGCACTGCACGACTTCAATAACCTACGAGAAAGAGAGAGGGGGGGTGAGGGAGAGAGAGGGAGTACGAAAGAGAGAGAGGGAGAGAGGAGGGAGAGAGAGGTAGGAGAGAGGGAGGGAGAGAGGGAGAAAGAGATGAGGGAGAGAGGTAGGAGAGAGGGAGAGAGAGAGGAGGGAGAGAGGGAGAGAGAGGAGAGAGGGAGAAAGAGAGGAGGGAGAGAGGTAGGAGAGAGGGAGAGAGAGAGGTAGGAGAGAGGGAGGGAGAGAAGGAGAGGAGGGAGAGAGGTAGGATAGAGGGAGAAAGAGAGGTAGGAGAGAGGGAGAGAGAGGGAGGGAAAGAGGGAAAAAGAAAGGAGAAGAGAGGGAGAGAGAGGGAGGGAGAGAGGAGGGAGGAAGAGAGGAGGAAAGAGAGGGAGAAAGAGAGGAGGGAGAGAGAGAGAGGGAATAGGAAAGAGAGGGAATAGGGAAGAGAGAGGGAGAGAAGAGAGGAGGGAGAGAGGGAGGGATAGATGGAGTAGGAAAGAGAGGGGGTGAATCGGAGAGAGGGGGAGAAAGAGAGGGAGAGAGTGAAGAGAGGGAGAGAGTGAAGAGAGGGAGGGAGAGAGAGGGAGTAGGAAAGAGAGGGGAAGATAGAGAGAGATAGGAGAGAGAGGGGGAGGGAGTAGGAAGGAGAGGGTGTAGGAAAGAGAGAGGGAAAGAGAATACGTGAAGAGAAAAAGGTTAGTTAAAACAAATGTAGGTCCCTTCCAGTCAGAAACTGGTGAATTGATCATGGGGAACAAGGACATGGCAGACCAATTGAATAACTACTTTGGTTCTGTCTTCACTAAGGAAGACATAAATAATTTGCCAGAAATAGCAGGGGATCGCGGGTCAAATGGGATGGAGGAACTGAGTGAAATCCAGGTTAGCCGGGAAGCGGTGTTGGGTAAATTGAATAGATTAAAGGCTGATAAATCCCCAGGGCCAGATAGACTGCATCCCAGAGTACTCAAGGAAGTAGCCACAGAAATAGTGGATGCATTAGTGATAATTTTTCAAAACTCTTTAGATTCTGGAGTAGTTCCTGAGGGTTGGAGGGTAGCTAATGTAACCTTACTTTGTAAAAAAGGAGGATTTACGAAAGGTAAATCATGTCTGACGAATCTTATAGAATTTTTCGAGGATGTAACTAGCAGAGAGGATAAGGGAGAACCAGTGGAATGTGTTATATCTAGACTTTCAGAAGGCTTTCGACAAGGTCCCACATAAGAGATTAGTATACAAACTTAAAGCACACGGTCTTGGGGGTTCAGTATTGATGTGGATAGAGAACTGGCTGGCAGACAGGAAGCAAAGGGTAGGAGTAAACGGGTCCTTTTCACAATGGCAGGCAGTGACTAGTGGGGTACCGCAAGGCTCAGTGCTGGGACCCCAGCTATATACAATATATATTACTGATTTGGACGAGGGAATTGAATGCAACATCTCCAAGTTTGCGGATGACACTAAGCTGGGTGGTAGTGTTAGGTGTGAGGAGGATGCTAGGAGGCTGCAAGGTGACTTGGATACGTTGGATGAGTGGGCAAATGCATGGCAGATGCAGTATAATGTGGATAAATGTGAGGTTATCCACGTTGGTGGCAAAAACAGGAGGGTAGACTATTATCTGAATGGTGGCTGATTTGGAAAAGGGGAGATGCAACGAGACCTGGGTGTCATGGTACACCAGTCATTGAAAGTAGGCATGCAGGTGCAGCAGGCAGTGAAGAAAGCGAATGGTATGTTGGCATTCATAGCAAAAGGATTTGAGTACAAGAGCAGGGAGGTTCTGCCGCAGTTGTACAGGGTCTTGCTGAGGCCACATCTAGAGTATTGCAAACAGTTTTGGCCTCCTAATCTGAGGAAAGACATTCTTGCTATAGAGGGCTACAGAGAAGGTTCACCAGACTGATTCCTGGGATGGCAGGACTTCCATATGAAGAAAGACTGGATAGACTCGGCTTGTACTAGCTGGACTTTGGGAGATTGAGGGGGGATCTCATAGAGACTTACAAAATTCTTAAGGGGTTGGACATGCTAGATGCAGGAAGATTGTTCCCGATGTTGGGGAAGTCCAGGACAAGCGGTCACAGTTTAAGGATAAGGGGGAAATCTTTTAGGACCGAGATGAGAAGATCATTTTTCACACAGAGAGTGGTGAGCCTGAAATTCTCTGCCACATAAGGTAGTTGAGGCCAGTTCATTGGCTATATTTAAGAGGGAGTTAGATGTGGCCCTTGTGGCTAAAGGGATCAGGGGGTATGGAGAGAAGGCAGGTACAGGATACTGAGTTGGATGATCAGCCACGATCATATTGAATGGCGGTGCAGGCTCGAAGGGCCGAATAGCCTACTCCTGCACCTATATTCCATGAAAGACAGAGGGAGAGGGAAAATGAGTAAGGAATCTAATAAATGCAGTTCATTTATCCTCTACAATGCAGAAATAGGCCCTTCAGCCCAACTTGCCCACTCCAACCAAATGCCCCACCTACACTAGTCCCACCTGCAGCCCATATCCTGCCAAACCTGTCCTATCCATGTACCTGTCTAAGTGTTGTGATAGTCCCAGCCTCAACTACCTCCTCTGGCAGCTCGTTCCACACACCCACCACCCTCTGTGTGGAAAAGTTGCCCCTCAGATTCCTATTAAATCTCCCCTCCCTCTGGTCCTCGATTCCCCTACTCTGGGCAAGAGACTCTATCTATTCCTCTGGTGATTGTGTGCACCTCTATAAGATCAGTCCTCCCCTTTACATGGTTCCTTGAAGATCAAGTTACAGGTAGAGAAGGTGGTCAACAAGGCTTTGGGCACTTTGGCCTTCATCAGTCAGAATATTGAGTCTAGAAAACGGGAGGTCACGTTGCAGTTGTACAAGATATTGGTGAGGTTGCATTTAGAGTATTGTGTTCAGTTCTGGGCACCGTGTTACAGGAAAGATGTCGTCGAGCTTGGAAAGGGCGCGGAGAAGATTTACGAGGATGTTGCCGGGACTCGAGGTGCCTGAGCTACAGGGAGAGGTTGGGGCAGGGCTGGGACTCTATTCTTCGGAGCGCAAGAGGATGAGGGGTGATCTTATAGAGGTGTACAAAATCACCAGAGGAATAGATTGTGTAGACGCACAGAGTCTCTTGCCCAGAGTAGGGGAATCAAGGACCAGAGGACATGGGTTCAAGGTGAGATACGCGGGGGTGGGAACATTGAATAGGAACCTACAGGTATATGGATAGGACAGGTTTGGAGGGATATGGGCCAAATGCAGGCAGAAGGTGGGACTAGTGTAGATGGGGCATGTTGGTCGGGGTGGAACTTGTGGACACGGGGCATGTTGGTCGGGGTGGGACGTGTAGATGGGTCATTTTGGTCGGGGTGGGACTAGTGTAGATGGGGCATGTTGGGTCAGGGTGGGACTAGTATAGATGGGCATGTTGGTCGGGGTGGGACCAGTATAGATGGGGCATGTTGGTCGGGGTGGGACTAGTGTAGATGGGGCATGTTGGTCGGGGTGGGACTAGTGTAGATGGGGCATGTTGGTCGGGGTGGGACTAGTGTAGATGGGGCATGTTGGTCGGGGTGGGACGTGTAGATGGGGCATGTTAGTTGGCGTGGGACGTGTAGATGGGGCATGTTGGTTGGTGTCGGCAAGTTGGGCTGAAGGGCCTGTTTCCGTGCTGGGGAGAGAGAGGGAGGGGAGAGAGAGTGAATAGTGAAAGGCTTGGATAGATTGGTTGTGGAGAGGATGTTTCCACTAGTGGGAGAGTCTAGGACCAGAGGGCACAGCCTCAGAATTAAAGGACGTTCCTTTAGGAAGGAGATGAGGAGGAATTTCTTTAGCCAGAGGGTGGTGAATCTGTGGGATTCATTGCCACAGACGGCGGTGGAGGCCACAAGTCAGTGGATATATTTAAGGCAGAGATATAGATTGTTGATTAGTGCGGGTGTCAGAGGTTATGTGGAGAAGGCAGGATAATGGGGTTAGGAGGGAGAGAAAGATCAGCCACGATTGAATGGTGGAGTGGACTCAATGGGCCGAATGGCCTAATTCTGCTGCTAGAATGTACCAGGAGAAGCTGGTGTGTAGGGAAGGGCACAGATGGGTCTCATCGGTCAATGACGGCAACGAACGTGCGGCGTTTCCGTTTCTCTGGTCTAGGAATGACCCGTTAATCCTTTGGGAACGCTGAAGGAAGCCATACTGTTCTGCCTCGAAAACCTGAGGGAGGGGAGAGAGAGAGGGAGGGAGAGAGGGAGAAAGAAAGTGAAAGAGAGATGTTTTACACTGACTTTTTTGCACCCGACGCTCTTTGCAAGATCGTACAAGATAGGGTGACGTAGACCAGAGATCTAGGGTCTCAGGTGAAAGGTTTCAAATCTCTCTCTCCTCTCTGTCAAAAGTACTAAAATCCCTGTAACTTTCTAAACTCACATACATGTCCGAGACACTACATTTGGAAAACATTAGGCTTGTCTTGGCGGAAAAACCAGATAAATTTCTCAGCACAATAGACAACAGACAATAAGTGCAGGGGGAGGCCATTCGGCCCTTCAAGCCAGCACCGCCATTCAATGTGATCATGGCTGATCATCCCCAATCAGTACCCCGTTCCCCCTCCCATTAGTACGGAACTTTGCATTTTTCAGCTTGAAATTGTGCAATATGGTGCATATTGTAACGAGTCTTTTAACTTACACATGAATGCAGTGTATATGCTTTAAATTGGATTAGCTATGAATAAGGTTACAGTAAATTACATTCCTAGCTTTGACTGCACACCTAGTACTATTCCAGACCTTGACTCTGGATGCACACTTGGCCTTGCTCCTAGCCCCTTTGCACTGACAAATACCTGGCCCACACATGAAGACCCATATCTGACCCCCTGGACTTCACCTATTACGTTCAAGTCCACAGATGCTTAGGTAATGCAGTAATCCTTTATGGGGCACTTCACAGACCAAATTGTGGATAACAACATGTGCTACATTAATAGTAAGATTAAACGAGAACTTGCGTTTAAATGAGAGTTACGATGAGGGATTACGTGAAGAAGCCCCGCCTGGCGCATGATCGGCATACTTCAAAGCAGCGGCATGAAAAACACAGAACCAATATCCAGAGTAAGATAGTAAGGCTCAACATAGACTAGAACTACCAGATGATCATTTATTTTATGAGGGTTGGGAGTGGAGGGCACGTAATCCCTCATCGTAACTCCTCATAAAATAACGATCAAACTTCAAACTTGGTAAGTTCTCGTTTAATCTTACTATTTTACTTCAGAGTCACGTGAGTGCCTACGTGAAGATTTTGTAGCTCTGTGTTTTTCATTCCATATGACACTCTGGCTCAGTCAACACAGTAGTGAGTAAATAATACATCTTTTAAACATTGCTTCAGTTTATGTAATTAGTCTTTTCATTATAAAAGAACGAAAGTAATAACCCTTCTATCGTAGGGGAAGATTTATAACCAAAGATATAAATCGACAATATAAAACAAAGCAACAATCAAAGAGAACCCAACACTGCGTGTCCAACCCTGACACCGTGAGAACAGGTTTCTCGTAACTTTGAAAAGTTTATTTTACATCATCCTATGGCCTCTAATTTCTGATCGAGTGGCACGTCCTGTGTCTTTGCCGTGGATGTACCTACCTCCCTGGTGGAGTGATTTTTAACATCTCAATGTCTACTCCCGCTGAGTCCCAAAACCTGTTTTAACCATCTAGAATGTAACTATCTAGAATCATCAGTTTGTACTGATACTTTTATGTGTTTTTTTGTGTGTAATAAGTAGTGCTGTCTCACCACCACGGAGACTCTTGGCTACTTCAACATATTGAGTCAATGCTTAACCACACACAATTTTTGGTCGACAGGATATGCCTTAAAATTTACCTTAGTTCAAGCTCTTCCTGGTCTGCTTTTATTGGTTAAGTCATAAACATAAAAGACAATGTTATCTGTAGCCACATGCATACAGTCTAATGTAACATTTGCAACGTTTGCACACTTTGTGCTGAAACTAATGCCATGAGCATTATTACGTCAAATGTTAACTTCCGAAACAGTGATAGAATTGGAGCCCATTGCCTAAGCAAAGTAAGAACTATGCTGACCTCACAAACTTCTGTATTTCTACTTTGGGCAGATTTTTATATATATATTCTTTTCACATATCGGGATATTAACGGATGAGACCCGATAGATTCATGGTCAGCAATTTGTCCTAAATAGGATGATAAAGCACTATGAGCCCTATTAATGGCCCTATTGCTTAGGTGCTGATCAAAATGCAATCCAGCAAGGAACTCCAATATATCTGATATGTTAGCAGTATGATAAAATATCTTTGACTGTCTACCAAAGACTTCCAATTGCGTTATATAAACAAAATATTGTTTTTAATGCTATTTCTCCAAGCTGCAGTTATAACATTCATGGTCCTATCCGACAGTCCAAGCTCTTGTAATGGTCTGGTCAGAACCTGCAGATTAACAAATTCATATGATCATGCCATGGATGAATTTCTGCAACAAATTACTGCAGCTAGGAATCGTCATAAATGGTTCAATTATCATTCTAAACATCAATGAGAACCATGACTGTTCCGGTTTGGGCCACCAAACCGCCCGTGGCAGAGTCTTGCTATATTTTCATCAGACATTGCCTAATCAGACAGAATGGAGAACATAAAATAACATATCCCCCCCCCCCCCCCCAATGTAGCAAGAATGCATCCACCGCTACTGCTCCTGGGTTGGGTTCCCATGAGACGTATTTGGGCAATTAGTGATTTAATCTAGACACAAACAGATCAATGTCAGGTAATCGATACCACTGACAATGTTTTTCAAACTTGTGGATTTAATATCCATTCTGTATTGTCTTTAAATTTTTGTGATCTGTTGTCTGCCATATTCTCTCCCTGAGAGATAGATAGCTGAAAGCCAATATTCTTAAAGATACACCAATGCCACATCTGGTTAACCAGATAATCACATGATAATGATCTTACTCGATCCATGCCATATATATATGCCACAGCTGTGGTATTGTCTACGTGTAATTGGACATACAAATCTTTCATAGTAGAACAATAAGCTTTTAATCCATAAAAGCTCCTAACTCCAAATAATTAATACCAAATGTTTGGAGAAATAAGTTTTCTTGGACAATCCATCTGCCACCCCCTGGTATTATTGTCCGTAGCCCCCTAGATAAGGGACGTATCAGATATTAACCTGATAAGAACAGATACTACACTTATCTTAGCCCAAAAAGCCGAGAAGCTATCCACCATCCGAGAACACTTGCTTCAGTTTGCAATGACTGCTGGCTGCTGAGCTAATATGTTTTAAGCAGCTTGTGGAACATTCTCAATCCACCAATTTAATTCTGATAAAGCTTCCTTTGGCAATTGCATAGGCGTGTCAAAATGTCCTGCACACTCTTCTAGTGCTTGTGTTTTTGCCCTTTTGGAGCTTTTGGTAATGCAGTGGACCGACTCTACTGCAGAAATAGTGTTACTAATTTACATAAGCTCCTTCTCGGATGGAGGGATAAGGCTTGTCAACAAGGTAATGACACACATTTGTAATATTGACACTTTGTCTCTTGGTAAAGTTACCTAACATGGTACTGAATCACTCACAAACCCCAAATAGTAAATTGTTGGGGATGGCTGAAGCTTAGATTTTGTTAGATGGATCAGGACCCTAGCCTTTCAACAGGCTTGTAGTTGCTGCACTAATTTTTCAGCTGACTCCTGATCAGCATTGCCAATTAAAAATGTAAACCATGACCATGTGTCCTTATTAGTGCAAGTGGTGGTTTCAACAAACGTGTGAACAGCATAGAAGCTGAGCTTAATCCATTAGATAATGTCTTAAATTGCCACACTGACCCATCCAATTAATTTTCAAGTACCTGTGAACATGATGATAAATTGATACTGAATCATACGCATCCTTCAAATCTATAGTAACCAATTAACAACTTGTTGATAACAACTGCCTTGCAGTGTTGAAGGTGTCCATTTTGAAATGTTTTATACTGGACAAATGTATTAAAGTGTGTGATTATTTGATACAAATTGTTGTGGATGCTTACTCCGTTTTTTTTCCCCATACACTTTCCATAAAATAGGATTAGGTTTATTCTGTACAGGTGGATCAACTCCTTCTACAAATTTTATTGTAGATCCTGACACAGTATCTAATATAAACCAATCAGCTATTATGCAATATCATTTATCACAACACACCTGTAATCTACCACCAATCGGAGATTCATCAAAACCTTCCTCTGTGATAGAATAACGTTTTTGTACCTCTCCAAATGCACGTGATGGCCTTCTTTCCCAACAATATGGGTTTACATAAGGCTGTGCTGGATGAAAATACTTCCTCACCATACTCCTGCCTCTGTTTGATCCAATATCAAATCCCCTTCACATTGGACCAACCAATTTTGCAAAGGGTTTATGAGGCTGATAGTCTGCCTCTTTATCAACGTCTTTGATTTGTTTTGGGCAGGTTTACTCCGTAAATAACCAGGAGTTTGACATAGCTTGATCTGTATTGACCTGCAAATCTAAAGTGCAAAATGGTCTGAATGGCAATTTTCTCTCATACCATTGAGCTCAACATATGAGCTATAAAACAATGCCAACTTGTCTTTTTAAATGTTGGTCATTGCACAATCTTTCACTTGCTTCCCACAAGCAGTGATGCCACCTGCAAACTTGAAATTCTTTGGAATCGTATTCCCTGTGCCTCCGCATTATTGAAGACATGGGTGCCTTAATCGGATTCACCATTGGCACCCTAGTAAAGCACAAGAGTTTCCATATAAATCTGCTGTTTCAACCATAACAGCCTCCTGAAGCTGGTGAGAAACCAATTAATGTTGGCCAACATGGTTACCTTCCATGGCCACACCGCTTCCTTCAGGTATGGTACTTTGTACCCATTAAGTACACCTGGATTTATACTTGTGCTGTGGTGGATACTTATGACCAAAAACACCACTTTCAGGGTCATTTTTGTACTGCCCTGATAGGAGACTAGCTCAAGAAGACTACCTCCAGGCCAATCCGAGGTTCATATTCCCACAGTGGTAAAGCACCATATACATGATATGGAAACCCCTCAGGGCTTGCCTGGGAATATTCTGGATTTTTTAGACCCTTGGTTGAAAAATAATCTGGAGTATTTCTCCATTTAATTCATTCTGAGCTATAAGGTTTTCTTGTCTGGAGGCCTTTCGTTATTAGAATTATCTAAAACCACGGCCTCTTAGACTTTCTTTATTTTCCTCCCCACTGGAGATTCTTCCCGTGGCTTTTGGTTTGTGGAGCGACTAAAGGCTCCCTACGGTTAATTTCAACGGCCGCCGGTATCGGAACCGGCTCCACACTAATCTGCCGTCCCGATCGCTGTGCTTCTACCCGGGACGCATTTTAACCCGTCCGTTTTTCCTCCGGAGATTTTTCCCCATTTAACTTTCAACTCCTGCTGGCTCTGCACCCCAGCACCACGGAGTTTGAAACATGCCCTGTAACTAATTCAATCCACCTACCTGCGGGCCTGTTCCTTACCGCTGGTGGAGCTGCGTTCTGCAGCTCTTTGCCTACCGACAGCGTCGACGTAATGCCAATCATGCGCCAGGCGGGGCTTCTTCACGTAGTCACTCACGTGACTCCGAAGTAAAATTGGCTTCCTTGTTATCTAACATGCTAGTCACTTTGTCAAAGAAGTCATCAATTGGTTGAACACAATTCCCATCCAAAAATTATACTCACTCAGCTGTATAAATATTCTGATACCATTTCTTTCATTTTCGTAACAAACTGTCCTGAAGTCATCAGGCTAATTACAAATCAATAACATTAACCAACTCCGAAACATGAAGCGCTGAGCATTGGGATCCAAACATCATGGACAACTGGCCTCAGTTCCCTGCTCACATCTGGCAGTGTTCTCCATCTGAACCAGGGGCCGCGGAGCGTTTTTGGAAGTGGGGAGGCTGAGCGATCACTGGTCACTGGCCTTGGGGGTACCCAGTGAGGGAGTGGAGCAACCGTGGGGAGAGGGTGTGGAAGAAGGGTGTCCCCCCTTCCAGGGTAGGAACTTTTTGAAATTCGATGTATTAAAATCATGTTTTAGTGCATTGTAGAAGTATGATTTCAATGTTTTTTGTATGAACTATTTTTAAGAGGTAACTTTTTAAGGGGTAACTTTATCCACACAAAGGGTGGTCGGTGTTTGGAACAAGCTGCCTTAGGAGGTTGTTGAGGCAGGGAGCATCCCAACATTTAAGAAACAGTTAGACTGATACATGGATAGGACAGGTTTGGAGTTATGGACCAAAAGCAGGTAGCGTAGCTGGGACATGTAGGCGGGTGTGGGCAAGTTGCGCTGAAGGGCCTGTTTTCACACTGTATCACTCTACGACCACATTATACCCCATGCATGAATGCTTCAAAATCAAGTGATCGAGTTTTGTTGCCATATACTCAAGCATAGAAACGTAGAAAATAGGTGCAGGAATAGGCCATTGGCCCTTTGAGCCATCACTACTATTCATAGAAACATAGAAAATAGGTGCAGGAGTAGGCCATTCGGCCCTTCGAGCCTGCACCGCCATTCAATATGATCATGGCTGATCATCCAACTCAGTATCCTGTACCTGCCTTCTCTCCATACCCCCTGATCCCTTTATCCACAAGGGTCACATCTAACTCCCTCTTAAATATAGCCAATGAACTGGCCTCAACTACCTTCGGTGGCAGAGAATTCCAGAGACTCACCACTCTCTGTGAAAAATGTTTTCCTCATCTCAGTCCCCCTTATCCTTAGACTGTGACCCCTTGTTCTGGACGTCCCCAACATCGGGAACAATCTTCCTGCATCTAGCCTATCCAACCCCTTAAGAATTTTGTAAGTTTCTATAAGATCCCCCCTCAATCTTCTAAATTCTAGCGAGTACAAGCCAAGTCTATCCAGTCTTTCCTCATATGAAAGTCCTGACATCCCAGGAATCAGTCTGGTGAACCTTCTCTGTACCCCCTCTATGGCAAGAATGTCTTTTCTCAGATTTGGAGACCAAAACTGTATGCAATACTCCAGGTGTGGTCTCACCAAAACCGTGTGCAACTGCTCCTATACTCAAATCCTTTCACTATGAATGAAAACTACCATTTGCTTTCTTCACTGCCTGCTGTACCTGCATGCCTACTTTCAAGGATGGGGATCTCTTTACTCTTTTCAGTTTGCCATCTTTCCTATTACAAGGTGCCCAGAACTGAACACAATATTCTAAATGCGGTCTCACCAATGTCTTATACAACTGTAACTTCTATACTCAATACTCTGACTGATGAAGGCCAAAGTGTCAAATACGTTTTGACCACCTGATGTACCTGCGACACGACCTTCAAGGAACCATGCAACCATCAACCATTCCTCTGCCCACCTGGCTAATTGATCCAGATCCTGCTGCAATCTTTCACAACCATCTTCACTATATGCAAAACCAATCACTTTTGTATCATCAGCAAATGTGCTAATCTTGCCCTGTTCTGTGACGTTTCACAGTGCTGGAATAACTCAGTGGGTCAGGCTGAGTATAGAGGTTGGGAGGTCATGTTGCAGTTGCATAAGATGTTGGTGAGGCCGCATTCAGAGTATTGTATTCAGTTCTGGGCTCCAAGTTATAGGAAAGATGTCATCAAACTGGAAAGGATACAGTGAAGATTTACGAGGATGTTGCCAGGACTAGAGGGCCAGAGCTATAGGGAGAGGTTGAGTAGGCTGGGACTCTATTTCATGGAGCACAGGAGGATGAGGGATGATCTAATAGAGGTGTATAAAATCATGATTTGAATAGATATGGTTGAGTCTTTTGCCCAGAGTAGGTGAATCGAGGAGCAGAGGACATAAGTTTAAGGTGAAGGGCAAAAGATAGGAATCTGAGGGGTATGTTTTTCACACAAAGGGTGGTCAGTGCATGGAACAAGCTGCCAGAGAAGATGATTGAGGCAGGGACTATCGCAACATTTAAGAAACAGTTAGACAGGTACACAGATAGGACAGGTTTGGAGGGATATGGATCAAATGTGGGCAGGTGGGACTAGTGTAGATGGGACATGTTGGGCCGAAGGGCCTGTTTCCACACTGTATCACTCTATGACTCTATCTATCTTTTCCTCTCAAACCCATTCTCCTGCCTTCTCCCCATTACCTCTGACACCCGTATCAATCAAGAATCTATCAATCTCCTCCTGAAAAATGTCCATTGACTTGACCTCCAAAGCTGTCTGTGGCAATGAATTCCACAGTTCACCACCCTCTGACTTAAGAAATTCTGCTCATCTCCTTCCTAAAGAATGACTTTTAATTCTGAGGCTGTGGCCATGGTCCTAGACTCTCCCACTAGTGGAAACATCCCGTCCACATCCACTCCTTCTAGGTTTTTACCAGGTTGGGACAGACGGCAACAGCTTCACACCATGTCCCTAAAAGCTTGTGTCCTGTCTTGCATCAACCCAAGGCAGCAGAGACTTTATAGGCGAGGGCAAGCACCATCACAAAGTAGCTCACAGATGGTTTGGGTAACATTCAGGAATGTCTATGCATGTCACATCATGAATGTTACGGAAGAACGGTCTTGACCCAAAATATAATCCATTGTGTGCTTGCCCCTCTTCTCTTCTCTCTCTCTTCTCTCTCTCTCCCTTCTATCTCTCTCTCTTCTCTCTCTTCCCCTTCTCTCCCCCCCCTTCTCTCTGCTCCGTCTCCACCCACGGGAGCGCCCACAGGGAGGGGGGGGGGAATCACCCTGGTGTGTGGGGGGTTGGGGTACGATGGCCGTGCATCGCAGTCAGTGACTGTGGGACGCTCCCGCGGGTGGAGACGGAGGAGGGAGAGAATTGGGGAGAGATGTGAGAACGGAGAGAGAAGGGAAGGGAGGAGAGAAAGTAAGGGAGAGTGGGGGGGTGGAGAGAGAAGGGAGATGGTGGAGGGAGAGAGAGAGGAGAGAGAGAAGGGAGGGGAGAGAGTGGGGGGGGGAGAGGAGGGGTGAGAGAGAGGGGAGAGAGGAGAGAGGGGAGGGAGGGAGAGAGAGGGTGAGAGGGGAAGGGGGAGGAGGAGAGAGAGGAGAAGGGAGAAGATTAAGGGAGGGAGGAGAGAGGAGAGAGAGAAGAGTGAAGAGAGAGGAGGAGAGAGGGAGAGAGAGAGAGAGAAGGAAGGGGAGAGAGAGAGGGGGGAGAGAGAGAGGGGGGGAGAGGAGAGGGAGAGAGGAGTGAGAAGAGAGGGAGAGAGGGAGGGGAGAGAAGAGGGAGGAGGGAGAGAGAGGGGGAGGGAGGGGGGGAGGGGAGAGGGGAGAGGGGAGAGGGGGGGAGAGGGGGGAGAGAGAGAGGAGAGAGAGAGAGAGAGAGAGAGAGAGAGAGAATGGGGAGAGGCGAGTGTAGGTTCATTTTCCCACACAAGCATAGGTGACTGGACAATCTGAACCCAAGCACCAAGTTGAAAGCGGCCGAAGAAGGGAAGTGTCACTCTCCCACGTCCACCCTCGTGGGCTGCGGGTCGGGTGGAGCGGAGGTTTTGGGGCATGTTCATGCCTTCACGGTGATGTGATGGACGCGGGGGGTTGGACCTCAATCGCTGATAAGTCCCCCCCGCAACGCCAAGCCCGTTATTTTACTTTCTGTGGGAGTGGGGACACTCTCCCTCTCTCCCCCCCCCCATCTCCCTCTAGCGTCTCCTCTCTCTCTCCTCTCTCTCCCTCCCTCTCCCTCTCCCTCCATCTCCTCTCTCTCTCTCTCTCTCTCTCTCTCCCCCCCTCTCTCTCTCCCCTCTCTCTCTCTTTCTCAATTTGTAGGGTTATTGAAGTCTGCGGTGCTCTGTTTATCAGAGAATCTTTTCCACACAGAGGGGTGGTGGGTGTATGAACGAGCATGCAAGAGGAGTGGTAGTTGAGGCTGGGACTATCACAACATCTTGGACAGGTACATGGATAGGACAGTTCGGAGGGGTTGGGCCAAAGCTGCCAGAGATGGGTTATAGACTAGACAAGTTTAGATGGGGCATGCAGGTCGAGGGACTAGGGATGGGGCAAGTGTAGATGGGGCATGTTGGTCGGGGTGGGACTAGTGTAGATAGGGATGTTGGTCGGGGTGGGATGGTGTAGATGGGGCATGTTGGTTGGGGTGGGACTAGTGTAGATGGGGCATGTGGTCGGGCTGTGACTAGTGTAGATGGGGCATGTTGGTACCAGGGTGATAGTGTAGATGGGGCATGTTAGGTCGGGGTGGGGACTGATGTAGATGGGGCATGTTGGTTGGGGTGGGACTAGTGTAGATGGGGCATGTTGGTCGGGGTGGGACTGGTGTAGATGGGGATTGTTGGTCGGGGTGGGACAGTGTAGATGGGGCATGTTGGTCGGGGTGGGACTATTCGTGTATAGACATGGAATTTAACCTTGTTGATCGATAATAATTGTGGGACCAGTAATATGGGGCATGTAGATGGGCAATTGGTCGGGGTGGACTAGTGTATTGGTCTGTTTTTCTGCTGTGATGGGGCATGTTGGTCGGGGGTGGGACTAGTATAGACAGGGCATGTTGATCGGGGTGGGACCAGTATAAAGATGGGGCATGTTGGTCGGGGTGGGACTAGTGTAGATGGGGCATGTTGGTCGGTGTAGGTAAGTTGGCCCTAGTTGAAGGGCTGTTTCCGTGTGGGGAGAGAGAGGGGAGGGGACGGGTGGGTGGAGAGAGTGAATAGAATTAAAAACTGAAAGGACTTGGATAGATTGGTTGTGGAGAGGATGTTTCCACTAGTGGGGAGAGTCTAGGAACCAGAGGGCACAGCCTCAGAATTAAAGGACGTTCCTTTAGGAAGGAGATGAGGAGGAATTTCTTTATAGCGGTGTGAATCTGTGGGATTCGTTGCCACAGTTGGCGTGGAGGCCACAAAAGATTTCAGTGGATATATTTAAGAAGAGATAGTTTGATTGTTGATTAGTGCGGGTGTCAGGGGTTATGGTGTGTGGAAGGCAGGAGATGGGGTTAGGAGGGGAGAGATAGATCAGCCACGATTTGAATGGTGTGGAGTGGACTCGATGGGCCGAATGGGCTAATTCTGCTGCTAGAATGTACCAGGAGAAGCTGGTGTGTAGGGAAGGCCACAGGTGGGTCTCGTCGGTCAATGACGGCAATGAACGTGCGGCATTTCCGTTTCTCTGGTGTTGGGAATGACCCGGGCGCGAAGGCTCCGTTAATCCTTTGGGAACGCTGAAGGAAGCCATACTGTTCTGCCTCGAAAACCTGGGAGGGGAGAGAGGGAGGGGAGAGAGGGAGAAAGAGAGTGAAAGAGAGATGTTTTTACACTGACTTTTCTTCTCCCGATGCTCTTTGCAAGATCGTTCAAGATTAGGGTGACGTAGATAGGGTGACGTAGGGGTCACAGTGTGAAGGGTTTCAAATCACTCTTCCCTCTCCTCTCTGTCAAAAGTACTAAAATCCAGTAACTTTCTAAACTCACAAACATGTCACGAGACACTACATTTGGAAAACATTAGGCTTGTCTTGGCGGAAAAACCAGATCAATTTCTTAGTACAATAGACAATAGGTGCAGGAGTAGGCCATTCGGCCTTCGAGCCAGCACAGCCATTCAATGTGATCATGGCTGATCATCCCCAATCAGTACCCCGTTCCTGCCCTTCTCCCCATACTCCCTGACCCGCTATTTTTAAGAGCCATATCTAGCTCTCTCTGAATGCATCCAGGACAAACCGGCCTCCACCGCCCTCTGAGGCAGAGAGAAAGAGAATTCCTCGGGACTACCACACCACTCTCTTGTGTGAAAAAGTGTTTCCCTCATCCTCGTTCTAAATGGCTTACCCTTATTCTTAAACTGTGGCCCCTGGTTATGGACTCCCCCAACATCGGGAACATGTTTCCTGCCTCTAACGTGTCCAAGCCCTTAATAATCTTATATGTTTCAATAAGATCCCCTCTCATCTTTCCTAAAACTCCAGAGTGTACAGCCCAGTCGCTCCATTCTCTCAGATCTGACAAGTCCCGCCATCCTGTGAATTAACTGGTGAACCTATGCTGGGCTTCCTCAATAGCAAGAATGTCCTTCCTCAAATTAGGGGACCAAAATGACAACAATACTCCAAGACATAGATGCCCTTTACGTTTTTCGAATCACAACAATAGTATGGTGAAACACAAATTTAAATTTAAATCGATGCTGGGTTGGGTGAGGCAGGGGGTGGGGGGGGGAGTGGTGTGGGGGGGACGAGGGTCACTTTCTTTTTTCTTTCTTCTTATTTCTATATCTTTCTGCACACTCCCTTGGTAGTTTAGGGACTTATTTTTGAAAACATAGAAAATAGGTGCAGGAGGAGGCCATTAGGGCCCTTCAAGCCAGAACCGCCATTCAATGTGATCACGGCTGATCGTCCCCAATCAATAAACCATGCCTGCCTTCTCCCCATTATCCTTGGACTCCACTAGCCCCAAGCTTTATCCAACTCTCTCTTAAATCCATCCAGTGACTTGGCCTCCACTGCCCTCTGTGGCAAGGGAATTCCACAAATTCACAACTCTCTGGGTGGAAAAGTTTTTCTCACCTCAGTCTTAAATGACCTCCCCTTTATTCTAAGACTGTGGCCCTGGTTCTCGACTCACCCCATTGGGAACATTTTTCCTGCATCTAGCTTGTCCAGTCCTTTTATAATCTTAAAGAGGGGGAGGGGGGAACTGCAGATGCTGGAGAAATCGTGGGTACACAAAAGGCTTGAAGAAGGGTCTCGCCCGAAACGTCGCCTATCTACTTCGATCCTTAGATGCTGCTGCACCCGCTGAGTTTTCCAGCCTTTTTGTGTACCTTTTATCAATTTTAAATGTTTCTATAAGATCTCCCCTCATCCTTCTAAACTCCAGTGAATACAAGCTAGTCTTTTCAATCTTTCCTCATATGACAGGTCCAGCCACCATCAGGGATCAATCTTCGTGACTACGCTGCACAGCCTCCATTCACAACGATGTCTTCTCAAATTAGACAAACTGTACACAATACTTCATATGTTGGTGTTAACCAGAGCCTATACAACAGCAGAAAGAACTCTTTACTCCTGTACTGAAAATCTCTTGTATGAATACAAAATGGATACAGGCCTTCAGCCCACGAGTCGTGCATCAGCGATCCCCGGCACACTAACACCATCTACATACATACACACGTGGTGGACAATTTACATCTTTTACCAGAAGCCAAGATTAAAACTACAAACCCGACTCTTTGGAGGTGTGGTGAGGAATCCGGAGCATAAAAAGAGGGCAAATCACTGTGCAGCAAAGCACTTTTAGTGTTGTTTGCCCCTTCAGCTCCTCCGCCTTACTCTTTACTTCATTTCGATTCCCTTTTTGGAAATTTGAAGTTGGGTAAATGTCTTCCTATTACCCCGACTTCACAATTTTTTGCAGCGCAAAATTCCGAACATTTTGGCAGTTTTTTAACAGGTAGGAATGTACCGCGTCTCTTGTCTTAATAATAATCATATACGGAGTTTCGTCTTATGTCCTCCAGATGGATTGAGCGGTCATTTCCATAACCATTTGCCCCAAACAAACCCCCACCCCCCCCCCCCCCCACCCCCCATTCCACATCGAAAAGCGACCTTGCGGGGACAACGGCGTGGATGCGGGGAGCCAGGAGGCCCGAAAAACAGGCACTTCGGCCATTCCCCCCTGCAAGCCGCAGTTGGCTATTGTCTGAATCGGGTCTACCGTTCGGGCCCAAAATTCCTCTGAGAGAGAGCGGAAGCGAGAGAGATAAAGTGAGACTGACTGGACAGAGACAGAAGACAGAGGATGGAGAGCGACAGAGAAAGAGAGAGACAGACAGACAGAGAGGACAGTGAACACCAGTTGTGGAACAGGCCCTTCTCGGCCAATTGCCACACAGGCCGCTACAAGCCCATCAGTGGGGGGGCGAGGACTTTTTCCGTGGAAGAACACTGTGAGGCGGAATTGGCGACGGTAGAAGAGCTCAAGTTCGTGGTGGGGCGCGGAAACTCATTGACGTGGGGGTACGGAAGGGGACAATAGTTAAGACCCTCTGTGAGGAACCGACCTTTCGGTGTCGGCGAGGGGGCGGTCCGGGGAGGGGATGGTGAACACGTTGGGCAAGGGGTTGTGGCGGAGGAGGCACGGTGAGTGGACTGAGGACGAGCGTTGTGTGGTGGGGGGGTGGAGGGTTAGTCAGGGGGTGGGGGGGGTATGGGGGACTGTGGTGTGGGTGGCGGAAGAGGGGGTTAGGCTGTTGCAGAGTCCAGTCTTGCAGGTGAGGGCGACGGCTGCGAGGCGGCTGGATGGTCTTAAGCTCATTTGACTGCGCACGTAAAAATAAAGCAAGTTTTTCCTGACTCACTGTGTTCTACGAATTGTTCAGAATTATGTTCGTGTTATCGATAATGAAAGAAAATGCCAAACCATCTCCAGAAATGATAAGAAAATATTCTTGCTGCATACATATTGTAGCCCATTATGCCCCGGTCTCATGTTGGAGTTTGACCCACGAGGTACCACGAGTGATAGACTCGTGGTGCCACGAAGACTGCAAGTGTTGGATAAGTGTTTTGGCGAGTTCCACGGGTATTTTGTTAACATTTTTTTTTTTTGCTGCGATGTTGCAAGTTCTTCTCGGTTAGCACGTTCCTCTCCGAAGTTTAGCACAGTTCCTTCGTTATCTTGAGCCAACCGTGAATGAAGGTATGGTTTAATAGAGCAACAATTGTATTAACAAATACATCTCCATACTGTGGTTTTGAGTTAATTCAGGCGCTGGGCGCAGGCCGATTCTATTGGATATGATACAAAAGGGGAAAAATGGCATTTTACAAGCATATTCCTTGTTTGTTTATGTTTTTAATTCACTTTTTTTGCAATGGATACTTATTTTTATAATTTTTAAAGGATGCGCCGGGCTGACTGACATTGAGCGGCGTTGGACGACAGACACACCACAAAACACACACACACACCAAACAACACAAACACAACAAGAGAGAGAGAGAGATACACAGAAGCAATGGGCCACATTCAGAGGGAATTAGCAGCGCGGTGTGACTGAGCGGCCGCCAGGAGACAGTACACCACCCACACACACACACACACAGATAGAAAGAGAGGGAGAGAGAGACAACACCAAACACACAAACACACACACACAAACCACCACACACAACACAACACACACTGAGAGATACACACAGACAGCAGTGGCACCACTTAGAGGAATTAAGCAGCCGCGGGTGAACAGAGAGTCGCAGGAGACAGTACTCACACAACACAAGATAGACAGAGAGGAGGAGAGAGAGACCCACACACCACCCACAACACACAGATCGAGATACACAAGAAGCAGCTGGCCACATCGAGGAATTAAAGCAGCCGCGGGTGAATGAAGCGGCCGCAGGACCGACATAACACAACACCACACAACACACTACACACAGAAAGAGCAGAGGGGAGAGAGAGATACACACACACACACACACACGCACAATCACACACACACAACACACAACACCCCGAGGATACACACTGACAGCAGCTGGCCCCATCAGAGGACTGAGGCAGCTGGATGCTTTGAGCGGCCACCGGACCGAAATCAGGCCACACACAGCTAACCAGAAGACGAGAGGGAGCGGTAGAGACCAACAAAACAAACAACACCACACACAAAAACACACACAAGAGCATACCAATGTCCAGCGTGTCCACCCTTAGCTGAAAATACAGCTCGGGTGACTTTGATCGGCCACGTGACCCGCTCAGGACCACACACAGATACACAGAAAAAAAACCCAGAAGAACGGAGAGTGAGAGAGACACACCCACCAACTCAGCGACATGCAGCATCTCTGGAGAGAAGGAATAAGTCGAGACCCTTCTTCAGACTTATCCCTAAATGCCACCCTTTTTGATAATTTTGCCATTTCTTACCGCTCCAGAGATGCTAGCCTGTCCCGCCGAGTTACACCCAGCATTGTGTGTGTCTAAAAAAAAAAAAAAAAAAAAAAAAAAAAAAAAAAAAAAAAAAAAACTCCCGTTGTGAAACCAGCAACTGCAGTTCCTTCCCAATCCCACACTCTCGCCCCGGGGGGTGGATGGAGCTTCACAAACGTGGACACATCCCACCCAACCACCCCAGACTTGCCCCTCGGCAGGTCTTTACGGCCGTTCAATTGAGACAGAATGAAGCCAACGGGGACAATGGCAGAAAGCCGAAGATAGACACAAAATGCTGGAGTAACTCTCGGACAGAGCTGCATACTCTGATCGAAGGAAAGTCGAAGGGTCTCGACCTATTCCTTTCCTCCCAGAGATGCTGCCTGGTCCGCTGAGTTATAACTCCATCATTTTGTGTCCTATCTTTGGTTCAGTCTTACGAGCAAAAGAACAGATTATAAAGTTCCCACGGTACAAACCTCACGAGACGACTAAATAAACGCACGGGGCCTACTTCTTTTTTGCAACGAGTTAAATGTTTTCCATTTTACACTTGAGACAGTTATTTTGAACTCCGTGGAAAAAATCAAACATGTTTGAATTTTTCACGAGTTAATCAAGTTTTCCCGAGTACCTGCCGTTAGCACACCCACGCTTCGATAAGTTTGCTCGAGCGAAGTTCCGACGTTCCGCTACGAGATCACCACGAGTGAAAACTCGGGGTCACTCGTGGCCAACTTCGCACATGAGACAGGGTTTAAGGCAGTCAGACACCTCCCCACTACTTCAAAGATAGTTCCTAGCACTTCCAATATCGTTTAGTGTTTGCAGCTGAAACGTGGCGGCCCGGTCTACAGACAGCCCGCCATCCGGGTAAATCACCCCATGTGGGGAGCCGGGGAAATCCCCTCTGGTAGGAGGGGTCCGTGATGCCGTGCAGCGCGGTCAGTGGATGGCTGGGTGGGCCGAGGGACCAGACTGTCCCCAACTCTGGCTGCAGCTGACAGGGACGATGCTGGGTTTATGGCCCTTATGGTCCACTCCCGCCCCGTGTAATGTTGTGCTCGGGGAAGCAGTAGTTGCGACATGTGTGACAAAGACTGCTGGAAGACCCACCGGCGGGTTCGCAGACGGCTAGAAGCCACTATGGCTGCTCCACCCTGCGGCAAGAGCTTTTGCCCGGTTTGTTGGGGCTCGTGGGATCACTGGCGGGTGCAAAGTGACCCAACACCTGCAGCGACTTGCGTCCCCCCAAACCCAAGGGCCATTACCCGCTCCAACAAGCTGCTGGTGCAACCAGCGCATCCACACCGCGAGCTCCCGTTTCACGGCTGCGCCCAGTGCAGCAGGCTTCACCCAGGTCCCCAGCACCCTTCTGGAGCACACAGCACACCCACGAACTAACCACCGGCAAGCGCCCTTCGAACCTTCACCCAGTGCGGCCAAAGCTTCACCTGCTCCACACATGCTGTGCACAGCGCAGCCCACACCTGCGAGCGCCTCGACACCTGGCGCCCCAATGCGGCAAGGGCTTCACCCGGTCCAGGTCACTGCTGGTGCACCAGCACACTCCACATCGGTGACCGTCCCCCGACACCTGTGCACATTGCGGCAAGGGTGTCACCCCCCACCCCCCTGTGGGGGGGGGGGGGGGGGGGCACCGCTTACGTAAC